>CAUYQG010004749.1:0-60905 GCA_963574415.1 Tarsius wallacei
ACCATAATTTACCTTTCCCGCTCTTTTTTTCCTTATTAAATGTCATCCTCATCACAAAATTAAGCTTTACAAAAAAAAAAAAAAAAAAAAAAAAAGCAACTTTGTCCCCTTTAACTATTTTCCTTAAATAAGGAGAAAAAAATGTGGGTTTTAAGTGATGGCCAGAAAAAGCAGAACATCAAGTTAAATGTTAGCTCTGGATGATATATGGTTGTCACTTAGAAGCAAGTTAGATTTTTTAAAAATAGATGAGACTTCTTTCTTTTTTTTTTTGTCCAAACTCTTCTTATGATATATTTGACTCTATATGTTTGATTGAGTAGCTAGTCCAAAATTCCTGCTATTAATTGAGTGAGATTGTGCGAATATAGCTCCTGAAGTTGACTCTCAAACAGCAGTGTTACTGGGGGCAGCTATTTTGTGCATAGCACCATGGCTAGCCTTTCAGAAAAACTGAACTCTCAGTCTTTAAGGAGCAAATGGAAGGACGTATGTAATCCAGACCCTACAAGTGTCCTGAGAAAGGGCAGATTAGAAGACTATCTTAGTCTAATAAAATTGCTTAATCTAATAAAGAGTACCCAGGTGTGTTCACTTTATCACAATTCAGCATGCTGAAAACCTGTGATTTGGGTGCTTTCTTATATTACATTTTAATTAACATGTTCATTTATAAATGAAAGAAGAACAATTGTTCAATAAAAAAACAACCCAATTAATTTGGGCAAAGGTTTTGAATAGACATTTCTCCAATGAAGATATATAAATAGGCAACAAAGAGACGAGAAGACACTCATAATTATTTGTCTTTCAAGAATCAAAATTACAGTTAGATACAACTTCTCCCTCGCTTGGATGGCTAAGATAAAAAAGACAATAACAAGTGTTGGGGAAGATGTGGAAAAATTGGAACCCTCATACGTTGAGAGTGAGAATGTGAAATAGTGCAATTCAACTAGGAAAACTGTTTAGCAGTTTCTCAAAATGTGAAACCTAGAGTCACCATGTGCCCCAGAAATTCTACTTCTACGTGTGTACCCAACAAAATTGAAAATATATATTCACACAAAAAACTATACACAACTGCTCACACCATCATTATTTATAATAACCAAAAAGCTAAACCAACCCAAATGTCCATCATCTGATATATGAAGAAATAAAATAAGGCATATTTATATAGTAGAATATTATTTGGCAATAAAAAGTAATAAGGTACTGGTCTATTCTACAACATGGATGAACCTTGAAGACATTATGCTAAGTGAAAGAAGCCAGTCACAAAAGGCCACATATGATTCTATTTGTATGAAATGTCCAATATAGGTAAATTGGAGATAGAAAGTAGATTAGTGTTTGCCAGGAACTAGGGGGGAAAGGGGAAAGAAAAGTTACTGCTAATGAATGCAGGGCTTTTGGATGATGAAAATATTCTGGAATTTGATAGTGGTGTTGGTTGCACAAACCATTGAATTTTATACTTTAATAGAGTGAATTTCCTATACTTGTATGTTTATTGCAGCACTATCCACAATAGCAGAAATATGGAACCAATATAGGTGCCCATCAACAGTGTACTGGAAAAAGAAAATGTGGTACATATGGATCACAAAATACTATGCAGCCATAAAAACAAACAAAATCATGTACTTTTCAGTAACATGGATACAACTAGAGACCGTCATTCTAAGTGAATGATTACAAAAACAGAAAACTGAATACTGCATGCTCTCACTTAGGAGTGGGAGTTAAGCAGTGAATACACACCACAGGCTTAAAAATGGGAACAGCAGACACTGGGGACTCCTAAAGGAAGGAGGAAGGATGGAGGGTGAGGGTTGAAAAACCACCCATTGGGTATCATGCCCAACCCCTGGGTGAGGGACGCAATAGAAGCCCAGACCTCACCATCATACAATATACCTGTGTAACAAGCCTGCATATATACCCCTTGAACCTAAAATTTAAAAAAAAAAAGAAAGAATAAAGGACTCTGGAATGAAGAGATGGATGGGTAAGGAAGTCACAAAGGAGGGAGGATTAAAAAAAGAAAATAGGGTGAATGTTATGGTGTGTATTATGTCTCAATAAAGGTGTTATTAAAAAATAAAGAAAAATATTACAAAGGAAATTATGAATAATTTGATTAAATAAAAAACAGAACTATAAAATAACCAACTAGAGATATATTTCTCAGGTTTATAGTAGTTAGAGACTTAATATCCTTAATATTTAAAGAGGTTATATTTATCAATATGGAACAAAAGCTGTGGGAGAAAAAAATGTACCAAAAGATTAACATTTATTCTGGGTGAGGAGATTATATAAGATTTTTTTCCTTTTCTTTATTCCCCCTAACTTTTCATATTTTCAATAATGTGCATTTGTTATATAGCAATGATCAGAAATCGCAATTTAAGAAAACTGACAATAAATTAGTTAAAAGAAAAACCATTATCAAAAGATAAAATATGCATAATTTAAAAGATTCTTGTTTTCCTTTCCTGAACTGAGAAGGCCCCAAAAGGGAAGAAGTTAGGTTATTTATGGCAACTGACAATCAGCTCTGCTGCTTCCTGGTTTGTCTTTGCTCTAGCTTTCCCATCTGTGAAATGGGCGCATGATACCAGCCTGTATAGGGCTGTGGTAGGGATTCAAATGGATTAAGGCATGGGAAAATCCTCGCACATGATCAATGCTCAAGGAATTCTTTACCTCTCTATTCCTTCCCTTTTGGTCTAAAAATCAAATTTTACCTGTTAAAGAGAGGTGGTACATTTGAGTAGATCACCAGAGAGAAGGAACTAAATAAGCTTACTTTAGGCAGAGATTCTTAGCTCTGAATATACACATAGTTTTCATGTTGAAAAGACTTTGAAAGTATCTTTGAAAGGGGAAGCTAGTGGAGAAAAAATAGTGAGTCCCTGGAGGTCTGTGGCATAATAAATGACTTAGGGACTTAGCTTCCTGGCTGTTGGGCATTTGACAAGTCACTTGTCCCCTCTGGCTCTCACTCTTCTCATCTGACAAATGAGAAGTATCCTGCTTTAAAAATTCTTTAAAAATTCTACCAGGTCTGGAGGCTTGATGACTGGCAATTTGGGCTCTCAAAGGGCGCTCCTGGGGGTCTGAAATGACATGACATTCTTGCAAAGTTTAAGTCTTAGCTTTGTTTGCTCCATCTTGGCCAGCCCTGCCCAGGCCAGCAGCCCCTGCCCTCTCCCTTGCTGGTGCTCAGGTTCCCAGCCTATTGTTTATTTAGGGATTGCAATTTCCTTACTGGCGTGCGCCCCTGCCAGCAGGGTTGAGAAGTCAACCACAGGCCTCATGTGAACTTCCCCTTTCAAATTTCAGTAATGACAGCGTACCAACTGTCACATGCCTCATCCCCAAGGCATGGTCCAGTTTCCACATCCATCAGGCTATACTGGTGCTTGGGGTGGCCTGAATTCCACTGCTGCCTGTTGCTTTTTTTTTTTTTTTTTAATGAAACAAACTGGTTAAACATAGAGTGATTTGTGGCATGTTTTGGAGATCCTAAGGAGGCCCTAAACCCAATCAGAGGGTAGGTTAAAAGGAATGGGAAGAGCAAGTTCAGCTTGCTGGAAGGCCAGCAAGTAGTGCTTCTTCACCCAAACTTTTCCTAAAGAGCACTAGAAGAGAAATAGAGGGGTCAGATGTCAGTCATTTGAGGCACTCTGAGATACATTTGTTGTGTTGCAAAGTAGTATTATTTCGTGGAATTGCTGGTGTTCTCAGAGGATGGACAGCTCGAATTCATGCTCTCTTTGTATTTAGATAAACATGGAAGATGAGCTCCAATCCATCCTTAGGGGGTGGTGCTGCACACCCAGTGGGACTACTCACTCATCTGGAAGTGGTTTCTGACATTTCTTTCCTTTTTTTTTCCTCCCACTCTCTCCAACTTCTTTACTTCTTTCTTTTGACCTTGCTCTGTGATTTTTAGAGACTAAAAGTACTGTGTGGAAGAAAGAACCAGAATAGCACATCTTCTCTGAAGCCAGTCCCTTCTGAGGATGGTCTGCAGGCAGCAAGGTTCCAACATATGGCCTCCTCTCTCCTACTCAAAGGAAGGTTACCCATTGAGGGAACTTTTCCAATTTACTGCAGGGAAAACCTTAGGCAAATTATTTACCATCTGTGAGTCTTCAGACCTGTTAAATGGATAAAATAAGTCCTTAATTCATAGGTTTATGGGGAAGATTAAATGAGATTTTGCTAGCACAGTGCTTGTGTAAGTATCAATACACATCAGCTGCTATTGTTACTACTTGCCTTTTTAATATCAGAATGGAGGAACCTTGTTTGCTTTTATCCTGTGCTAGTCTTTTCTGTATATTCAGAGAATGCAAACTTATTTATATTTTTGACATTAGTCTAAGTGATAAACAGGGAAGAAAACATAGATATAAAAAGGAAATATTGTCTGAGTACAGTGGCTCATGCCTATAATCCCAGCACTTTGGGAGGTTGAGATGGGCAGATTGCTTGAGCTCAGGAGTTTGAGACCAGCCTGGGAAACAGCAAAACCTGCAAAAAATAAAAATAAAAAATTTAAAAATAAAAAAATTAAAAAATTTTCTGTGTATGGTGATGTACGCCTGTAGCTCCAGCTACTTGGAATGCTGAGGTGGAAGGGTTGCCTGAGTTCAAGAGGTTGAGGCAGTGGTGAACCGTGCCGTGATCATTGCCATCATGCCACTGCACTTCAGCCTGAGTGACATACCCTGACTCAAACAAACAAGCAAAAAAAAAAAGGAAGTCTTTGATTTTTTGTTTCCCCCAAGCTGAGGAACTTACAAATGAATATAGATTTCTGTATCTCCTGCTCCTCTGACCCAAAAGAGAATCTTCTTGGGTGAAACCAAGCCACTGATAGTCTTTACTCCCTCTTCAGGTGTGATTTTGATGCAGTTAGTCCTCAGATTGGCATTAAGGGAGCCTTTTGCTTTAGTGTGAGTCACACAGAAATGGTTTTAACTAGCCAGCGCTCCCTTCCGTGCATTGGGGATATAGAAAGCTCTCAATTTTAATTGAAACAGTTTTCCATGCAGGGCTGATACTCAGTGAGAGGCACAGGTACAGTTACATGGATTGTTGAAATACTGAGATACTTCCACAGCTACCTCTAAACCTCAGAAAATCCCTTTCCCCGCCAGCTCCAGCCCTTACCTTGGGATGCCCAAATTTAGCAAATGAAGAGTTAACTGCTGGTACTGCAAAGGACTTCCCAGACCTGGTTTCAGTGCTCCATGGAGTATCTGTTCTGGATGATTCTGGCTCTGTTCCATACTGGTCGTTGAGTGACTTGGAAACCACCCTGACCATATGGGATTTAAAACTGGGATTCAATTTTCGGTTATGATAACACAACTCCACTGAAACTACCCTCATGCCACCAATGACATCTTAACTTTTTTCTTGGTCTTTAGGCTCTTCAAACTTTTCTTTGACTCTTATTTTCTTGAAACTATTCTCTCTTTTACTTTCTGGAACTTTTCCATAATTTCTGTGAGTTTTATCCCTTTTCCTTTTGGTGAGTCTTCCACCATTTTCTCTATCCTAGATTCTCAACTATGTCTGAGAATTCTTTCAGCACCAGGCTGATGCTTCCATCATCTCCACCGTCTCAACTTCCATCTTGGCTTCTGTTTTTGATATTAACTACCCAAAGCCTATCTTATTGCTGTCTCATTTTTCAGCTTCTAAATGACTCCTTGTCAGACCCAAGCACAAACTCCTAGTTTGAGTCTAAAGATGGGTTATCCTTCTGCCTCACCTGCCTTTTGCTTCCAACTGTCCTGCAGCTACACATGATCTATACTCTTTAATCTGTTTTGTCTTCTTACTCTTCCTTCGTATTTGTTCTCTTATTCTTTTAACTTATGTTTAGTAACCATAATTTGCTGACACTATGCTAAGCACTACAGATTTTGTGTGTATTATTACTTTTGGATGGAAATAGTTTCATCTTCTCTATGATATTCTTATTTGTCTTTAAACCTCATATTAGGCTCCTGTGCTTTCTGAAGATTTTTCAGACTCTGCTATGGTGGGCTCACCCTTTTCTGATGTCTCTGTAGACTTATAGAATATTATCTCTAACTATATTTCAGCATTACTTTTCACACTATTACTTGTGCATTATGCTCTTCTTTTACAAGTAACGGAAGCCTTGCTCTTATACTTTGGGGAGTAGATGGTTCAGATGTAAATATATCTAGCTGTTCAAATGATGTTATAAGGGCCCAGTCATTTAGGTAGGTTTTCAATACACTGTTCACATTTTTCTTATCATTTTCCCTACTCTCAGAAAAGAAGAGAGACCTTTACTATCCCAGTATTTATGTCAGCCCCCTAAAGGAACTCTGATTGGCCTTTCTAGAGTCATAGTTCATCCCTGAACCAATCACTGTGTTCAGAATATCTCTGGGCAGGGCCACTCAATTGAGCACCCTACTTAAACCACAGAGATGTTAGGGAGATGCAGTTCTCAAAAGGAAAAGAAACTGAGCAGACTGAAAAAGTAATAGATACATGCTATAGCTAGAAACAGAAGGATGGTAACATTTATGGAGCACTGTATGCTAGTTACTGTTCTGGAAGATTTACATGTTGCCACTAATTTAATTTTCATAACAACCTTAGGTTGGTTGTAGGATTAGCAAGGACAGAAATATGTTCACACAAACAGAGTGGAATAAAAATGGATACTGCTGTTCTCTGTTGTTTACCTAACAGAACTGGGGAACCATAGGGAGTGAATACATTATTGTTGGCTTATGATAATAATGGCAACATGTACTTTCTATGATAGGTACTTGGTATGTATTATATATCACTTGTAATTTTCTTAACATTTTTGTGCACATGGAGGCTGAGTATCCTGTCCCAAATTGTACAAACCTGAACCAAGTTTGGCATCCAGGTTTGTGACTCCCTAAAAGTCAGGTTTTTTACCTTCCCATGTGGTCGTCTGGATTGCTTTATCTTGAGCTCTTTTTGTTAGAGTTGAGTCCATTAACAACAAGAACAAATTTATATATGGTGACCAAAACTTTCAAGGGTGCACAGTGTCCAACAAGAACCGCTAGGGATATGTCTTCTGTCCATGAGTCATTAGTGCTGTGCACAGACAGGATGGTAGGAAGGAGACATTTCTAGGACACGGGCTGATGAATGAGTCAGAAGTAGGCAAACGAGACCAAGAAAAGAGATATAAAAGCACCCTAATTGCTTTTTTTTTTTTGAGACGGGGTCTCACTTTTTCCCCCAGGCTGGCACAGTCGTAACTTACTGCAATCTCAAACTTTTGGGCTTGATCCATTCTTCCTATCTCAGTCTCCTGAGCAGCTAGGACTACAGGCACATGCCATCATGCTTGGCTAATTTTCCAAAGTTTTTAAAATTATTTTTCTTTTTTAGGTATGGGCTCTTGCTATGTTGCCCAGGCTGGTCTGGAACTTCTGGCTTCAAGCGATCCTCCTGCCTTGGCCTACTAAAGAGAGGGCATTACGGGCATGAGCCACGGTACCTGGCCCACTCTAATTGATTTTAATTTGACTTAGTTCAATCTGATTCTGTCCTTGTGTATTTTGCCTTAAAGAATTACATACTATCTGTATAAACAGACAAACACAGAAATTCCACCACCACCAAGAAACAGCATGTTTCTTCTGTAATATTCTGATCTAAGTCATCTTTTTTTATAGTTTGATAAGGTCCAAGAAGTTGCATTTTTTGACTTTTTGGTATTTGTTTTTTCTCCAAATATGCTTAGGCTTAAGTTGACTTCTTTCTGGAGTGCCTAATTGGGCTCATATAACCACAATTATCCCATACAGTAAATCCTTCCAAAGGCAGGGCATTACTTAGATAGCCTAAGACCCAGGGCTGCTAGTTATGTTTGCAGCTATGACTAGATGGTTTTAAAAAGTTAAGCCTTTAGGAGCCTCTGTGGTATTTAGTAATAATAGTTTAGAATTTTATTCTAAATAAAGTATAATATAATTATGTAGGGACATTTCCTGAACATTAGATCACATCTTCTTTGAACTAAATTGGCTCTCAGTTTGTTGATCAACCTCCGTAGACCGATATGTGATCATAGTGAATTCCATGCTGTGTAAAAACTGCTTATATTTTCTTTCTTGGCCTGATATTAGAATGAAACCAGTAATTCTTACTGTGTTTGAAAGAAAAACTTGTGACACACAGCAATAACATAATTGTCAATTTTGTGACTAAATGATATTGCTTTTTTTTTTGACATTCCACTCACTCACCATTTCAGTGTTCACAGTTCCTAGAGAGGTATTGAAATCTGTTTCTTGATGTTTATGGGGAACACAATGTTTAGCAAACACAAAAAGAGTAGTAATGGCATTCCGACCAGCAAAGATACTCCCGAAAATTTACTCCCAGGGTGGATGTACACTTACATCAAGATAGATGGCTCTTAAAGTAGGTTTATATCACCTGATCTCAAGCCAGGCATAATGGGGACCAAAGGGAGACCTAAAGGGATGACCACTTATCTACCTAAACCTGAATTACTTGCCACATCATTAAAATAAAATAAAATAAATAATAAAAAGATAGGTTTATATCATTCTATAAGTACTTGGCCAGTAAAGTTGCCCTAGTATCCTCTACATTGTTCAGTCTTGTCCCTTTTGTCTTCCAGACACTTGCAGTCATTTAGAGCACCCGAATCACCAGAGGACCTTGTGAAATGGCAGATCAGATTTGGTAGTTCTGAGTTGGGGCCTGAGGTTTTGCAAGTCGAAAAGCCCCTAGGTGATGTCAGTGCTGTTGACCACACTTTGGTAGCAGGGCTTTAGACTGTATTTAGTGTTAGACAGAGAAGCATGCCCATGAATCTTGCTGAGATCTACCTGGTATCTTACATACTTGACAAGGTGACTGGTACCTAATAGGTGTCCAATATGTATTTGTTGAATGAATGAATAGTGAATTAGAGAACTCTCTGTGTCTGAGCTTGCTATCACTCTATAGCATACATGTACTAGAAGAATTCAGAGATAATTTTTTAAAAACACAAAAAAGAGAGAAAGCGGAAATCAACTTATTTCACTCTTCCCACCCAACTTTCATCCTTATTGCTATAGTTACTACCCTCAAGGGCTAGTGCTAATATTTATGGCTGGTTAAAAAATGAGCATGGTAGACCCAGTGGGAAAATGGCTGCTGGGGTTCAAGTTCAGTGGCTTATTTATTAGTTGCCCATCAAATACCTATTTTACATCTTTTGGATAATATATGTAAAATAGTCTTGGATATGAATCATTAAGTAGCAGCTGTGATCTGCACTTTATGTATAAAGTATAAAATGTATACAAGTATTATTTTGTGAATGTGTGGAAAGAAATGATTTGAAAGAGATACTCAATCAAGATTTTTTTTTAAACAGGGAAAAAAGCAGACATATTTTAGGTTTTTTTTGCCCCCCAAATTTTTTTTTCTGTATTCTTATAGTCCTTAACCAAAATATAGTATAAAATCAAGACAATTTCTTGGTTGTCGTGTCTCAAGACCGTTTGAAAATGTCACCTGAGCCATGAGGTAGTGAATTCCAAGAGAATGGGAGTCCACATCTGGTCTTTCACTGGTGTTGGTCTTAAGTGCTGGGCCCAGGGCAGGTGCTCCATAAACCACTTTTGAGTGACAGAAACTGAGGAAGTTGATATGGATATTTATACTTCCACTTATTTTAAATTGGGGGTAATTTTGGCAAGTTTCCCTTTGAAGAATCCACATCATTGTTTTGACTCTTTGATTTAGTACTATAACCCAGAGCTTAACATGATCATTAAAGTCCTAATTTTTTTTCAAGAATTTGCTTCTAGAAGTAATAATACTGGGATAAATGAGGTTAAATAGAATAGTGCTTCCTGGAGCCATTCATGCTAATGTGCATTGAGAATCCCCAATAAGCATTTTGCAGACTTATTGGACCCTACAACCCCCCTTTCACGAAGCATTTGGGTTCTGTGGATTCTGGGAAAAGCTACTCGATATTGTATTTCATTTTCTCCATCCCTAAGGAAGGCCTATGATTATCTGCTTCTAGAGCTTGTTCTTTTGTGAAATATATCAAGACATGTGTTTGAAAATCACTACATAAATTGTTTTAAAATATCAGTTATAAATAACATGGAAAATATTCAGATTAAGAAAACTCTGGCAATGAGGGAGTAAAATGCTGCTTTACCTTCCAAAACTTCATTTTTCAGGACGTTACAACATATGTCTTCACTAAAGTTTTTTTCTGTATTCTAGATCAGTACTTAGAATTTTTGAGAATATACATTAAGTACCTCAACATCCATATACCACATTCAGCTATGCCATAACTTGATATGGACTTTCATAGTCCTCCTTAAATATATATGTTTTTAGTGATTTATCTTAGTTTTAGAGATTTTTTTTAAAAAAGAAAAAGATAAAAATCTTTCTCCTTGAAATCTTTGAACTGAGGCAGTTGAGAGGCAGTGAACATGGCGGGCATTTTGTTGGCCTTTTATTTTCACTATATCTTATATTTCCTTAGTCTTTCCCTGGCTAAGCATTTTGAATAACTTCTTAGGTGCAACCAAAAGCCATCTAACATAACTCTGTGCTTTGTATCTCTTCTCCTCTGTGGACCCCTGGCATCTCTTCTTATAAGGGCACTAATCCCATCATGAGGGCCCCACCCTCATAACCTCATCTAATCCTAATTACCTTCCAAAGACTATATCTCCAAGTATTATCACACTGGGGATTAGGGCTTAACATATAAATCTAGGGGAACACAAACATTCAGTCTGCGATACTTCTTTTACTCAAACTGTCAGTATACAAGATTCCCAGAAATTACATCTAAATAGAAAAATACTGGCAGAATATATACAAAACATTAAGGGTGGTTATTTCTGGGTAGTAGGATTAGAGGAGATTTTCTCCATTTTCTATTAATTGAAAGTATATTGCTTTTGTAACTGGAAAAAATACAATGGACATTATTTTTAAAGGAAAGTGAAATACTACAGATTGTAACATTTTGTAATAATCTTGAGATATTCAGAATCTTTTTATTTTATCTTCTTAGGGTTTTTCTGAGTATCAATAAGAGAATCTACAGTGCTTAGAGCACTTGGTTCTTGGCACATAAGAGATCTTCATAAGTAGTTGTCACTGCTCTTCCTTTTTCTTCTTTTAAGATGGTGACAATATTAATGACAATAGCAATAATTATTATATTGCTCATATGCTATTGGGGATATAATATTTTAAAAAATAGACAATAGTCATAAAGTCAGGACAGACATATTTGTTACGTTACAAGTTTTTTTTTTTTTTTTTAAATGATTTATAAACACAGTAGCCCATTCTTTGTCTCTACTTTGGAAATTCTTAGTTTTTTAGGTTCTAAAAAAAAGAATTGGTTAAAAAAATTGGTGGCTTGTTTTTATTAGCATAAGATTACAAATTTAATACAAGCTCCTTGAATCTATACATAAAATGGCAGGTAGGTGTGACTGTGAGAAAACTTGAAGTCAAACTTTTGATATATCAAACTCTGAAAGACTGATTTGAGCCCAATACTTAAAGTTGGGGAAATGTTTTTGTTGTTTTTGTCATTACTTTTTTTTTTATAGTTCCCCTGTAAGAGCTTGCCCTTCTCTGCTTTCTAATGCATCGTTCCTTATTATGCTCTATCTTGTATATAGAGTATGTCATTGTTTTTTTCCCCAATTAATTCCACATCTGAGTATAATATTTCTAGTTTTTTGGCTCTGTAAATCAATAGGTTAGAAATGCCCTGCAAGGTAGTCATGTGTTTTGTCACGTAGGGACCTGACTGCTTGCCAAATAAATTATGACATTGTGATATATTATTTCCAGTCACTGTAAATTTTCAATATTTAGTGTATCAGTCATACTAAGTCAAGATTCAGTTATTTAATTTCACTCATGTCTGTATTTTAGATGAGAATCCTTTTTTCCATTAGTAGATTTGAATTTTTTTCTCTCTCGGAGTCAAATTCCAAGCATGCCTTATAAAACCGGCCATAGAATATACACAGGAACAAACTGCTTTTGTGTTTACAAGTAGACTAAAAAGTATACACTGGCAGACTATATTGCAAATTAAAATGTGTCCTTTTACATGGTGTTTTGTTTTCATTTTTTAACACTTGAGATTACTTTTACCACTGTTGCTTTGGTAATTTGATTCCAAGATATTAGGCAAACATATCTAGGTAACTCTGTATTGTACTGACACATGATC
Organism: Tarsius wallacei; assembly: GCA_963574415.1. Classification (NCBI taxonomy): domain Eukaryota; kingdom Metazoa; phylum Chordata; class Mammalia; order Primates; family Tarsiidae; genus Tarsius; species Tarsius wallacei. The sequence goes on from CAUYQG010004749.1 coordinate 12,320, forward strand.
TTGATTGGTAACTTAAACAGTAATCTCACAAATGATCCTCAGAAGTGAACACAATAATTATTCTGAATTCAGGGCTATATCTACACCATAGTTAATGCGCACTACCAAAATTACTTTCTTAAATTCTGTTTTGATGATCTTAAAAAACAATTTTTATTCTTCATTTTCCTTTTCTTTTTTTACCAACAGGACACAAAAATTGCTTCATTAGAACGAAACATAAGGGATCTTGAGGATGAGATCCAGATGTTAAAAGCCAATGGTGTGCTGAACACTGAGGACCGCGAAGAAGAGATCAAACAGATTGAGGTTTACAAAAGTCACTCCAAGTTTATGAAGACCAAGGTACGGTCCAGGGTTATAAATTTTTATATTCTTGATGTGACTAGAAAGTTACGGTTTACATACATACTTTTTCCAAATACCCACATAATCTGCTTTATGTGATATCATGAAATATATGGACAATAAAGAAGAATGAGGAAGATTTTTAGTTCAGAAATACAGATTCCAAAAAGCAATCATGAGTAAACTTTGGTGGAATTTCTACCTACTGTGAGGTTCAGGCTTTTCTAATGAGTTCCTTGGTGTTCCTCTTTCTTGGAAATTAACATATTTATAGCCCACCCTCTTCCAAATTTCTGCCATTTTTTAAAGTTGGTTTTTTTTTTGAAGTTGGTATCATCTATCATTGCTAATTTTTTTCCCCTTCCCTAGAAGGTGATTATCTCAAAGGTGTTGCTTTTATAAGCCAATATAACTCCTTCAAATTTTATTAGGATATTTTTACTTTAGCATAGTGTTTAAGACATAAATGGTTTTCAGTTTCAGAGCTGCCATTTCCTCAAATTATTCAGTCTCTCTAAACCTCATTTTCTTTTTCTGTGAAGTAGGGATAAGAGAAGTACCTACATCACTGGGTTGTTCTGATAATTCTAGGAGATTATTCATTTAAAGCACTTGGTCTCTTATTTGATCTCAAGAAAACATTTGCCAAATGTCAGACATTGTTGTTGATAGTATTATTGTTATTGTTGTTGTTATCTGTTACTATGGAATATTTATAAAATATTTTAGAGTAACCTGCTCCACTAATTTATATTGTTATTGTCAGTTTTTAAATAATTTGGCTTGTATTTTTCAAAATTAAACTCTGAGGTATAATAGACCAAGCACGTAAATATCTATTATTTTTACATATGCATAATTGTTAAATTTATGAATAGTCCCAAATAGGTCTTTTTAAACTTCAAGATGCTTTTGTCCATTCCTGTTTAAATTATTTTGCTTCTGAAAATAGTAACCACATCAAGTTTTAAAAAAAATTTTTCTTTTTCTACCACTTGCTCTTAAACATTCCTGTTCTTGTTCCAGGTTTTAATCTTGTTTGCTGCCTTGTAAAATGCAGCAGTTAGAGTAATGCAGACTTCCTCGAGTAGGCAGTGGGAGAGAGGAGAAGAATGTTTACATGATTTTTATTAGTTGCAAAATATGTGCATTCTTCTTGGAGTGTTTGCAAATTATAGACAGGAAATAATACCTAGCATTTACTTCATCATGCACATGTGTGTATGCATGTATGTTTCTTCAAGGAAAAAACACAAAAATTGTGCTTGTTTCTGCCTACTTTTTAATCTCTAAATAGACGTTGAGGTTATGACTGCAAATGTGGATCAAGGAATGGAGATATGAGGAGAATGTTCAGTGGATTTGAGTGTAACCAGCGACTGCCCCAAAGTGAAGAATGGGTTTCTCTGTTCAGTCCTCTTTCCTGGTTTCCCTTTTGCAGTCCCTCCCTCTCAGAGAGTTGAGTTGAGATGCAGCAAGCACACTATTAGGGTGATCTGCAGTGGTACCCAGTCATTCTGGGAATGAAGACCAGAGGCATAGATATGGGTGAACTCAAGAAGTTTTGGGGGAAATGACTGTTTTGGCTTAAATCTTTCCTCCCCACCCTGTCATTCAGCAATGGGAGATTGTTCAAGCTGCTTCTACAACTGAAAATGTCATGAAATTTGCAAACTCTGCCTCTCCTTATGGACTCTGTCCAGGTGAATAAAACATTTATACTGTCTTCAGCAAGTCGTGACCTTTATTAGCCCGCATTTGTCTGACAGACCATCAATCCTTGAGTTAGATTTAGCTTGTAATGGCTAGTTACTTTTAATGGTTCCAAAAGTGGTAGGGTCAGAAGAATACTTGAGGAGAAGCAGAGTAAGATGGAAAGAGCACAGGCTGAAGATGAAAGCAGACGCTGGCAAGTCTCTCTCTAGCCTGCCCTTGCTAGCTGCATGGCCTTTGGGGAGTGACTTAAGTCACTTGACCACACTTTCCTCTTCTATAAAATGGGGGCAACAGATCCAACTTTAGAGGGTGGCTCAAGGGAATTATTAAATGAACATTAAATGAAATAATGTAAAGTACCTGACTCATAAAATTAGCTAATAATTACAAACAATTATTATTGAAGAAGTATTACTAAATATAATAATAATAATAATATGTAATCTAATGGGAAAAATGAGTTTCTAAAAAAAAAAAGTGAATTCTTACAATGTTATGCCATCTATTCTTTATAGACTGATAAACATTAGCTAAAAAGTATTAGTGAGAATCAGTTTTTTATATTTTTCCATTGAAGGAATGTTCTTATTATACTGAATCATGCTATTTATTGCTTGCACTTTGTATCATTACTTTAATTACTTAGTTTTCTTAATTCTCCTACTTTGAGAGGTGAGCACGATTTCTTATTTAAGCCTAGGAATGTTGCTTGCACTAATGAATAAGGCATATAGGTTGAAGGAAATATTTTAAATAGCCGTATGGCAGGGCATGCACTTCCATTTTGATCTCAAGCAGATGGTTGGAACTGGTAGGACCTTTTGATAGCTCTATGATTAAATTAAGCAGTAGTGAAGACCTAAATTGTTTTTACAAATATGACATCATAGGAAAACCATGATGAAACATTTTTGGAAAGGTGGAAGATGGGTTGCAAAAATGGAAAAGCAGAGTTTTAGAATCTCAGCTTGCGTGGAGGCAGAGGTACCAGACATAGCTGGCCAGGGTAGAAACCATGGCATTTTGCAAGTTCTATGGTTCATGGACATTGTTCCAGAGAACTGAGCCCCTGATAGACCTCCTGACCTGTCCATTTCTCCTCTGTTGGAAACTCCAATTCCCATCCTAGCTCTGGAGACTGAGAGGAATCGGACTGTGAAAACTGAATCTAGAGGCCATGAGAAACATGGGTTACCTTCAAGAGCACTCTTAAGCCTTGGAGAATGGAACATATCATATAAATCATTGTTTTCCTGGTAGGGAAAGAATGATGGCATCTCCTTTCTGGTCAAGGCTTTGTTCCTAGTCTAACACATTTTTCATCTACTGATTCCAGTATTTCTATATTAGCTGCTCCCTCTGTTTTCAGAGTTTGCCAAAGAACACCACTCTGCTGTCTTAGATCTCCCCCTTTATTGTGAATTTGTAACACATTTTCTTATAAACTTCTGACGGATTACAAACCTCATAACCCAAACTGCATGATAATAAGCATATCACTTTCTAGACATGAGAGCCATATCTACAGTGAAAAAGAAGCTGTTTTCCTTGGCAGAATGTTTTTTTCAGGGTGTTGGTTGTGTCACAGATGTAAGTGGGGGAAGAATTTTCAGACGGGATGAAGTGTGCCTGATGTCCACATGGACTTCATATAAAGCATGTGATGTAATTCCGATTGGCTTTTCTTCTGGCCGTCATAGAGACAGGCCTTCCCTGGCCGCAATTCTCATGTGTGTTCGATTGCATCACTTTCCATTTTTATTGAGTTTATGGCTGTAAAAGAAGCAAAAGGCATATTTTTATGGAAGAATATGATTTTTTTCCCCTGAACTATATTCCCTTTAGAAAAGCCTTTTTCTGCTATTGTCTGCATAAATATTTATTTAAAATTTACCTTATGGCAGAGATAGTCTGAGAGCTATTTAAAGCTACAGCCTATTTAATATTTATGGACTGAAATAGCTTTATCATTATCAATATATTTTTGCTGAAAAAAGTAGATGTATGTAGTACATGCAATACCCTTCCTTCTAATCAAACACCATTGTGTTGATCAAGTTGGTTTAATTTAAATGTCTTTCTCAATACTCCAGCCTCCATGTTAGCTTTCTACTCTGGTATGTATAGATGTTAGCACAAATCAATTTTTTCATTATAAACATCATCTTTGCTTAGGTGTGTAAAGTTGGTAGTTTTTCTAGCTTTAATTTCAGATGAATCAGTTTCATATGTGGAATCAACTATATACAGTGTTGTCAGCTACAACTGGATATGATTTGGGGCCATACCCTCTGAGAGGAGTACTGATTATGCTGATCACAACAGATTTTAATTTATTTTATCATTTTAGGTAATTCTAATTCTGATTTTCCTTTTTTAAATTTATACTGCATTCTTTTTGTGTATGAAAGAGAAAAAGAGAGAACTTCTTACTTTTTTTCCAGGTAAAAATGACCACAGACTCATGATCCATTAAATTATATAATATATAATATGTATATAATGTGTTTCATAAATTACACATACATGAGCAATACTGACTTGCTCACATATATACGAGATACGTTGATGAGCGATCATGATTCTTTCCCAGTGAATCTTTAAGCATATTTGGAATCCTTTTCAAGACCATTTTATGTTCAGCCACTACCAATCCTTTAGATTTTGACAAGCAAGATGAAACCTATTTGTTTCCTGATGTAGTCTGACTTCTCCTTGCAAATGGGATTTCCATCCATATCAGCCTTTCTAGTAAGTTGTGCAACCTGGACCCTTCAGAAAACAGAGGTCTAATTCCTTGTTAAGCATATTCACTTTGTGCTCAGCTATTATTGTCAGTAGCTTGGCTATTGTTTATGTCAGGTTTTATTGCTGAAAACAATAAAAAATGCTGAATGAGATATAATTTAAAAATACATATTTAAAAATGTACTTGTGAGCTCTTGAGTTAGAAGAACCTCAAGGGACAAAGCTAAGCCATAGCAGGAAGCCATAGCAGGGAGCTTGTATGATAAGTAGTGCATGGGCTATTTATTCTTGCTGGAATTTGTCAGATGGATGAACTTGAGTTCTAGTTTTCACAGCCACAAGGACATTGGAGAAAAGAGACAGCAGGCTAGGCCTGCTAAAGATACAGCACCTGCTGGGGACCCCACTACCACCGCCCCCACATGTAGCTAGAGTCCTAGACAGCCACATTCTTAGTGCAGGAGTAAACTGACCACACTACCCCTCTTTCCACTTAAACTAGGGGACTCCAGGGAAAAATTTTCTATCTTATTTTATTTTATTGTTTGTTTGTTTTTGAGTTGTTGCCCAGGCTGGAGTACAGTGGCATACTCACGGCCAACCCAGCGTCGACCTGCTGGGCTCCGGTGATCATTCCGCCTCAGCCTTCCAAGTAGCCGGAAATACAAGCATGCGCTACCACACCCCGCTAATTTTTTATTTTATTGTAGAGACGAGGGCTCACCAAGTTGCCCGGGCTGATCTCGAACCCGCAGGCTTGCAATCCACTCGCCTCAGCCTCCCAAAGTGCTGGGATTACAGGCAGAGCCACCGAGCCCAGCCAAAATTTTCTATTTCAAAACTTAGAGCCAATGAAAGGTAAAACAACAACAACAACAATGACGACGACGATGACAAGACAAGGAGTTTTGAGAATCCATAACTGTAGCTGGCTGTTACACAGATGTGCTGTGTGAGATGATCTAAAAACTCCAAGTAGAGAATATAGTTTAAAGGGACCCTTGGTTGGTAGTGCTCCTAGGTATTGGCAAATGCAAACTCTTTGAAGGACCACATGTTCAACTCAAGTCTCAAAGTATTTCTCCAGTGAAGTTCCAGAAAATATCAATACAAAGTTAAAAAAAAAAAATCATAAAACCTGCAAGCAAACTAGTGATAGCTAGTAGAAAGCTAATAGAAAGCTAGTAGAAAGAATAAATAGCTGGGCTCAGAGGCTCAGCCTGTAATCCTGCGCTTTGGGAGGCTGGGATGAGTGGATTGCCTGAGCCCGCGGGTTCGAGACCCGCCTGGGCAACTTGGCGAGACCTCATCTCTACAATAAATCAAAAATCAGCTGGGTGTGGTAGCGTGTGCCTGTAATTCCGGCTACTTGGAAGGCTGAGGCGGAAGGATCACCGGAGCCCAGCAGGTCGAGGCTGCGGTGGTCGGGAGTGTGCCATTGCACTCCAGTCTGGGTGACAGAGTGAGACTCCAACTCAAAAAAAAAAAAAAAAAAGAATAAATAGCAGAACCAGAAAGCAAAGACTTCAGAAATTAGCAATATGACTACGAAAGACTATGAAATAAGTATGTTGAATATACTTACATAAGTAAAAGAAGGGACTGGAAATAAGAATAAAGAGCAAGAGATTATAAAAATGCCGAGAAGATATAAAGATATTCAAATAAAATCTTATAGTCCTAAGGCTTATATAAGGAATGAAAAAAGACTGAAAACTAGTGAGATAAGCATCCAGCTTAAATAGAAAAAGAAAACAGACTAAGTCCAAAGAGAGTAGAAGGAAGGAAATATTTAAAAATAAAAGCGGAAATTAATGAAATAGAAAATAAAAAATGTAGCCAGGCGCGGTAGCGCACACCTGTAATCCCAGCACTTTGGAAGGCAGAGGCAGGAGACTCAAAGCCTAGGAGTTTGAGACCAGCCTGGGCAACATAGTGACACCTTGTCTCTACAAAAAAACCCCAAAAAACTAACCAGGCTGGTACTACCTGACTGTAGTCCCAGCTACTAGAGAGGTAGAGGTAGGAGGGTCACTTTAGCCCAGGATGTCAAGGCTGATTAAGCCAAGATCATGCTACTGTACTCCAGTCTGGACAACACAGTGAAACCCTGTCTCAAAAAAGAAAAAAGAAAAAAGAAAAAGAAAAATTGTGTGATAAATACTGCCAAAATTGGGTCTTGAGTAGATTATTTCACTTGACATCCCTCTGCTGAGATTCATCAAGAAAAAGAGAGGTTAAAGAAAAGGATATTAGGAGTGAAAAAGAAGACATAGTTATAGATACTGTTGATATACATAAAAAGTGGATTTTATGAATATTCCTTCAAATAAATGTGAAAATTTAGCTGGACTTGGTGGCTCAGCCTGTGATCCCACGCTTTGGGAGGCTGAGGTGAGTGGATTGCCTGAGCCTGTGGGTTCGAGACCCACTGGGCAATTTGGCGAGACCTCATCTCTACAATAAACCAAAAAAAATTAGCCGGGCGTGGTAGCTCACGCCAGTAGTTCCGGCTACTTGGAAGGCTGAGGAGGAAGGATCGCCAGAGCCCAGCAGGTGGAGGCTGCGGTGGCTGGGAGTGGCCTCTGCACTCCAGTCTGGGTGACAGAGTGAGACTCCAACTCAAAAAAAAAAAAAAAGAAAAGTGAAAATTTAATGTAATGAAAAATTCTTTGGGGGAAAATTGGTCAACACTGACTCAACTAATTAGAAACATGAAATTCTGTTACCATTAAAAGTGGTTGTAGCTGGGCTTGGTGGCTCAGCCTGTAATTCCGTGCCTTGGGAGGCTGAGGTGAGTGGATTGCCTGAGCCTGCGAGTTCGAGACCCGCCTGGGCAACTTGGCGAGACCTTATCTCTACAATACATCAAAAAATCAGCTGGGCATAGTAGCGCATGCCTGTAATTCCGGCTACTTGGAAGGCTGACGCGGAAGGATCGCCGGAGCCCAGCAGGTCGAGGCTGCAGTGGCCGGGAGTGGCCACTGCACTCCAGTCTGGGCGACAGAGTGAGACTCCAACTCAAAAACAAACAAACAAACAAACAAAAAAACAAAAGTGGATGTAGTAAGTAACATTCTTTAGAAAATGAAAATACCAGCTCTGAATGGTTTTGTTGGTGATTTCTAATGAAAACTAATGGGAAAAATTCCAATTTCATGGAAACCATTTTAGAATACATTAAAAGAAGGAACACTCCTTATTTCATTTGGAAGGTTAAATTGATACTAAAGCCTGACAAGGACAGTAATACAGAGGAAAATTATAAACCAGTCTTACTTACAAGCATAAATTAAAATCCTGACAGAAATATTAGCAAGCTGAATCCAGTAACATATAAAAAATTTAATATAGCATGACTAAGTGGGGTTATTCATGGTAATGTAAGAGCAGATTAATGTTAAAAGTTCCATTAATGCAATTCATTACAATAACATATTAAAGGAGAAAAATGGTGAGATACAGAAAAAAATGTTTGATAGTGTTAAACATTCATTTAATATTAAAAAAAAACCTTTCAGCACCACTGAAATAAAAGAGAACCTTGTAAAACCTAAAAAAGTGTCTGTAAAAAGCTAATGCAAACATCAAATTTAATGATGATACATTAAAATTTTTCCTTTTAAGACCTGGAATAAGACAAAGGGGGCACCATTACCACCAGCCCTCTCTGTCTTTCGTGTGGCCATACCATGTGTCTGGTATGGGCTTCCACATAGAATAGTGGTCACAGGGTTGTTGGGCTTCTAATTCTAACATGGTGGCTGGCTTCCAGTGAGTGGGAGCAGAAGCTGCCAGTAATATAGGTTAGGGCTGAAATAAGGATACTGATACTTTTGCTGCATTCAGTTGATAAAAACAAGTCACAGTCCAGTCTAGGTTCCCAACAGACTCTACCTCTAATTGTGAGGAGCAACATTTATGTACAAATAGGAAGAAATTTGCAGAACTTGTTTCTGAAGATCACCTACCACAGCTTATATAAGATTGGCAAAAATGTAAAAGACTGATGACATAAGATATTGTTAAAGATGAGGAGTGATTGGCTCACTTAAAAGCTACTTGTGATCATGTAAGTTAATATAACTGCTTTGGAAAACATTTTGGTTTTATCTAGTGAAATAGAAGATGTGCATGCTATGTCAACAATCTAAATCCTAGATAGGCATTCAAGAAAATTATTGTTATGTGGACCAGGTGATATGTACAAGAATGTTCAGAATAGCACTATTTATCATAGAAAAAACCTAGGCATAAACCCAAATGTCTATCAACAGCAGAACAGATGAATAAACTGTGGTGAAGTCTTATGATGGAATATTCTACTCCAGTGCAAACAAATGAACTTCATGTACAGTATCATGATTTAATTTCCAAGATGTAAGATTGAGTAGAAAAAAGCAAAGTACTTAAAAAAAATATACAGCCCAAATAAAGTTTAAAAATATGAAAAACAGGGTAACCCACTCGGGTCCCCTTTCACTGTGGAAGTTTTTCTATCCTCCCAATAAATCCTGCTTTCTTAAAAAAAAAATACATATATATATATATAATTAAATAGTTTATTATTTATGGATGTAAAAGTATATAACAAGCCTAAAAGACAAGCAAGGAAATGATAAACACAAAATTTAGAGTGGTAATTATTTACAAATGAGCAATGAAGGAGATAGAAATCGAATGGGCCAGGTAATTCTTATGGTCTTTTTTTTTTTTTTTGAGTTGGAGTCTCACTGTGTTGCCCAGACTGGAGTGCAGTGTGGCACGCTCCCGACCACCACAGCCTCAACCTGCTGGGCTCCGGCGATCCTTCTGCCTCAGCCTTCCAAGTAGCCAGAACTACAGGCATGCGCTACCATGCCTGGCTAATTTTTGATTTATTGTAGAGATGAGGTCTCACCAAGTTGCCCAGGTGGGTCTCGAACCTGCGGGTTCAGGCAGTCCACTCGCCTCAGCCTCCCAAGGCACGGGATTACAGGCCAAGCCACTGAGCCTGGCTCTTATGGTCTTTTTTTGGTAAATTGAATTATGGATGTTTCTTTTATAATTTTCTTTATACTTTTTGTTTATTTTATATTCTTTTGTATCTTTTCAATATTTAATGTAAATGAAGCCAAAATCCCCAGGGCTTACTTTAAAAAAAAAAAAGAAATTAGACAATTTGATGGAAATGTTCTAATATTGGTGATTACCTTTGACTTCTTTTATAACAGGGCCCCTTTACAACAGGGCACTCAAACAAAGGCAAATAGTGGAAGCAGAATTGATATCATATAGCCATGTTTTTAGAGAAATGAAAATGTTAACCATCAGACAAACTAACGAGTGTTACTGTCAAGCTACACCAAGTGCCTCAACTTGCCTGCCTTTTCTCCACCTCTTCCACCTGTTCGGCCTGAGCCACCTAAGACCTTAAGCGAGATCAGACCCTCTTCTTCCATCTCATCCTCAAATTCTTATGGTGAACACAGCAGGGATGAAGAACTTTATGATGACTTATTTCATTTAATGTATAGTAAAGATGCTTTTTCTCCTTTTAAAAAAAAAAAGAAATTGCTGGGCTCGGTGGCTCAGCCTGTAATCCCACGCTTTGGGAGGCCGAGGTGAGTGAATTGCCTGAGCCCGCGGGTTTGAGACCCGCCTGGGCAACTCGGCGAGACCTCATCTCTACAATAAATCAAAAAAATTAGCTGGGCATGGTGTGCACGCCTGTAGTTCCAGCTACTTGGAAGGCTGAGGCAGAAGGATCGCTGGAGTCCAGCAGGTGGAGGCTGCAGTGGCCGGGAGCAGCCACTGCACTCCAGTCTGGGCAACTGAGTGAGACTCCAACTCAGAAAAAAAAAAAAAAGAAATCTCTTCTGTCAAATGATACCCTTAAGCAATCATTTGCACTATGGAGTTATGGCTTGGGTTAGTTACCTGTGTGAGCTCCCTGTATCACTTCAGGTGATAATAGACTTGGTGGTTTCATGAATGAGTAGGTGTGGCCAGGAAGCTTTCATTCCATTGTGAACTTTGGTTCTCAGCAGGATGGACATAGACTGCTGGCCTTATCATTCCTATTTTCTGCACTTTCAGTTTCTGTCACGGATTTTTTTCCAGACCCCAAAGACTGATTTTGATTCCCAAAGCCATCTTTTTAAGAAAATTCATGACCTGCCTGTTGGATTAATGGCCCCTCGCTACTGAAAATAGAGAAAAATCATTGGTTGTCAAATATAAAGGCAGGATCAGCAGTTTCTAATTTCTTGCAATTTCATTGTTGTCTCACAGATTGATCAACTGAAGCAGGAACTTTCAAAGAAGGAGTCAGAACTTCTTGCCTTACAAACAAAGCTTGAAACTCTTAGCAATCAAAATTCAGATTGCAAGCAACACATTGAAGTGCTTAAAGAGTCACTTACTGCCAAAGAACAGAGGGCTGCCATCCTACAGACTGAGGTAAGGCACTGTCTCAGGATTCTGGACAGCAGAGATGTTGGATTGATAGAAAATGTCCTACCTGAACAACTTTCCTCAGAAGACCCCTTATCTAAACCCTTGGGGCCAGATGTATTTTGCAATTCAGATTTTTGGGAATTTTGGAAAGGTGAGATTCACTGCATGTATCATAGATTGAATAACGCCACAAGTGAGGTTGCAGCAATGTTCTATAAGCAAACATGATTATTTTTGCAGCAAAAAAAGTCTCATACTAAAGTAGGTTAAATATAGACTATGTAAGTATATTCTTGTCAATTTGTGTCAGGTTGTGCCACCAAAAGAGTTTGCTTCACACTTAGAATTTTTCTTTTTAATTTTTCTGAGCTTTTTGGATTTGGGAACTATAAAGGATTAGATCTGGCATGATTTCATGTAATCAAAAATCATAAAATTACTGGAATGTCATGTATCTTACTTTGTTGTATATCTTCTGTATGGGTTCCCCTACTGGCACCCATAGTTCCAAAGATTTCTTACCTACTAAGGAGTATCCTCAATTTTCAAGATTCTTTTACCCATTGAAGAAAGTTGGTATTGTATGAGTTTCTTAGAGGAAATATTGGTTTATTTCTTATTCATGCTTAGAAGAACAATAAATACATGTTACTATTCTGTTGTCTTGCTTCTCTTCACTGGATTAAATCTTTGGGTCTGTTAAGAAATGTAAAACATAAACTATTGTATACATGAAACAGTTATCAAAGGCAGTAGGCAGTCACAAAGAATGCGATAAAACTCCCTGATTTTTGTATTGAAGCAATGTGTTGTGTGCATTACTTTGGGAGAAGGCAATCTAGTAGACATGCAATGCTGTCTCCTGGGTTGTTTAACCATGTCTTTGCATGTATATATTTTAGGGTCTGTAGGGAACTTTGGGTTTACCTTTGGAGTTAATGGGGCCATTGAGTAGGTCTGTGTCTTCAGTCAAGGTGCAGGACAGTAACCAGAGGAGGAAGAAAACAGGTTCTAGATGGGTAGGTCTTGGCATGGACATGATTCAGACCCTATGCATTTGACAATTGACTAATAGGCAGTTACCAGGTTGCTTCAAACCAAAATGATCACCTTAACCTCAATGTTGTAGATATTTCATACTTAAGAAATATTATTTTCAGTTGTGTATAGTTCCATTGTGAATGCAAAGATGGGAATATTTTCTTTCTTAAGGCACTAATATAATCTGTGCTAAAAATTGGAAGGTGGCTTTTATCTCCTTTGTGGAGGCAACAGTGAGTAGTGTCTAGAACTGTGGTGTCTAATTCTGCAACCACTAGCCACATCTGGCTATTTAAGTTAATGTTAATTAAAATTCAGTGAAATCTGAAATGTAATTCCTTAGTCACATCAGCCACATTTCAAGTATTTAAAGATAACATGTGGATTGTGGCTACTGTATTAGACAGCACAACTATAGAACATTTCTACCATCTTGCCCTTGTCTCAAATAGAGGGTAACAAGAACTGTGGTTTATGCACCAAATATGGCCCTCTGCCTGTTCTTGTAAATAAAGTTTTGTTGTAACACAGACACATCCATTCACCATTGGCTGCTTTTGTGCTACAACAACAGAGTTGAGCTGTTATAACAGAGATTATATGGTCTACAAGCTGAAAATATTTAGAGTCTGGCCTTTTACAAAATGTTTGCCAGTCACTGGCAGTGTGATTTTGTGAGAAGAGGATTGAGTGGATATTGGAATGCTCAGCCAGTCCTCTCTCCGGCTAGTCTTCTCTTTGGCTGTCTGACCCCAGATGGAGCCAGATAGTTTGCTGGCCCCTGTTCCAGCGCACACATTTTTCTTCACTGTGCTTATTCTCAAAGCAGCTGATGGTACCCACATTTTGTCAGTCATACCAGGATACTGATAAAGTTAGTATAATTGTGTTGTTGTATGTTGGGTAAGAGGGAATTTGAGAAGTAATGCAGTCCGCTTGCCCAAACTGGATGTCTGCTTTCTTGATGGTTTGTCTCCAGAAGAAAAAATATGAGAAAAGTCATCTCAGAAAGGCTTTTATCTCTTATTACCTTATACTGGTGGGTGCTGTGTTCCCTGGCTTCTTTACCTTTTATTCCCTTCCCTGTATTTTATCCCTCTCAGATTAATGTAGCCCAAGTTAGATCTATACATAGTTCATGATAAAGATAGTGATGACATTATGTGGATAGCTTCTGTCCCACGTTCAATTATTAAAATGACCTAATAAAGAGATGGTGCTTTGAAGTAGAAAAAAATTAGTCTCCATGTGAGGGAAAGTGAGATGATTTTCTCAGTCTTCTGCTTTGAAGTTGGGAGTGTGAGAGTAATGATCTTATCAGCTGGAAACAGCTGAGGAATTTTCTTTTGCCTTTTTTTCTTCTTTTAAGATCTCTGTGTATATGGAAACAGGGGAAAGTTACCTAATGATGTACATCTCTTAGGGGAAGCAATTCAAGTTGAAATTAGCTCTAATGGTTGGATCATAGGCAGAGGATTTTTGGCAGCAGAAAACTTTAAAATGATTTCCCCACTCCTTGGAATAGCAGAGGTAAATATGAGTCTCTGTACCTAATGTGTGGTGAGTTAGTGGATGAGTGTTCAATAGAAGTTAGTTTTCATTATGCCTTATAATGAAAATCTGAGTTTATATTCACATGAAAGATATGGTACTCATCTTCAGAGGGGGTTACTTTGGATAGCTCCTTGCAATTTGATTCCTGAGTCATTCCTGAAAGCTCTTGCCAAAACAAAAGAGAGTTCTTTCTAGAGTGAGAAGTCTTGCTTTCTCTGGAATATTTGTGCGATCTACTGGCTTTGGCTACTCTTTTAAAATAGTATAAATGACAGATGTCACTGGCTTAACAGATCATCTCTGTAAGGAAGGTTTTTGCTACCAGGGAATTTGCATTTGGGAGGTGGTAGGATGAAGGGTGGGGTAAGGGGTGGGAGGCAAATTGTCTGGGTTTGTGGCTATGTGGCTTGGCTCCTTGGTTGGTTTGTTTTAACTTGTACAAAAGCCCAGATGCTCTTTGACATGTGTGCAATAAATCAATAGAATAATAATTACTCATACAGAGAGATACACCACATAGCTCTTAACATAACATTTTACTTTTTAAATAGCTTCAAAGAACTCCAAGGCCAAGTTTTTTATTTTGCTACTTCCCTTGATGTTTCATTCGTACCAGCTTACCCCATCCACCAACACATGAATTCCATAGCAGTAGGGAAAGTAATGAATTGGCTTTCTTTAGCATCTTGAGTTTTCTGGATTTCAATGAATAATTAATAACATATCCAGAAATTAGTACAGACAAAGGCCTAAAATTTATTCTGTGATCTGAAGTAAAATGTTGAACAAAACACAGAAGTGAGAGATAGGTGGCTATGCCTCAGCCTCCCTGTTCAATAACTGTGTGATGTGGACAAGACTTGAATTTTTCTGAGCTTCCATGTCATAATCTATGAATGGCAGTTGTTATGCCAGCCTGACACATCTATGTGAAAAGTGCTTTGATCATATTAAAGAGTTACAGCTATAAATTGTGTTATTATCATTGCTGTTTTTATTATTATTAGAGTTGTTATGTTAATCAGGGGTGTTTGGGTAGGTAGAACCTAATTTCTCTATCTCGCTTCTCATCTTATTCATTTGGTGTTTCAGCTTGGGTCTTTTTTGCATTTTTAGTATGTGTATTTATAGATTTTCATATTTCAGATGAGTTATTTTTTTAATGTCCTAGAATGATACAGAGAAATAAAGTTCTATGAACATGACCATCTATTTTTTCCTATCCCCAAATTAAGGGATGTATTTTTGTTTTTTGGCAAGTATACTTGGCCTCAACCCAGCATGATTTCCAAATTGCCAGGCAACTTTTTGCATGTTTTTTTAAAAAGATGTATTGTATGACAATGGCACACAATGCTAACTTTTATACTAATTTCTGTCCCAAATAAGTCAAGGAAGGGTTCTACTTGTTTAAGGGTAAACACTTGATAACTTGTTCATCAATGAAGAATGTAGGGGCTTTGTGTTCATGCAGGCAAGGGGCAATACATGCAGGTTAGGATTGTGGCATTTGCAAAGCAAGTGCTCATAACTTGTAAAAAATATAATCAATAGAGATGAGAATCTCATGCACTTTATAATCCTCTCCCCAGAAAAATTCACATTGGTGTATACATACTTATATTCATATGCAGTAATGTATATGATTTCAGGCAGTTTACAGAAGCAATTTTAAGAACTACACATTAATGATCTTTGCCCTATGGACTTCATGACTTTTTTTATTTAACACATTTTTTTGAATGCCTACTACATGTGAGATATAGTTCCTGTCCATATCAAGAAAACGTTCAGTTGGGCATATGGATGCATGATGATAACTGATTTATAGTATCGTAAACTCCCAATGATTTCATTAGCACTGGTTACTAATAATTCCACACAACATTGTAATTGGACTTCATCTTTCTTTTGTTATTTAAAAGAATATAAGTAAAGGAAGGAAAGAAGACACAAAGAAATAAGCGTTTAGCTCCTTTGAAGACTACAGTATGCAAGCTGTTCAAAATGTCTATTTGTACCTCACAGTTGAAGGCTAATATTGCTGAGGTGATTGCCCTAAGACTTTATTTATTGATGACAGCTAATTTTCTTTCTCAAGCAACTTGGTTCCCCTCTTTGAAAAAGAGGATGGTATTTATATAGTTATAGACACTTTGCTAACTTCATTATTTTAGGAATTACAGCATGTAATTGGCAATGCTTCAGTGGCTATACTTCACATAGACTCTTCAATGTGTCTGAATCAGCGAGCTGTCATTTTATGATATTTTATTCAGCCTCTATAATGTACAGGTACTGAACAAAGTAGGGACCCATAATTTCAGGAGCTGATGGTCTTGGCCTTTTAAATGTAATTTTATTGGCCAAATGTCTACTGAGTTTCTTATAGCTGCTATTGTGAGTTTCAGAAACCATGGCTAAATATTTTCCATGTGATACTTTTTTTAATTTTGATTTTTTTAATTTTAAATGTGTGGGGTACAATTCAGGGTTAGGTATACAAATGTTCATTATGCAGGTACCCTTGTTAATGAGGTGTAACCCCCCCTTCCCCAGGCAGATTCCTGCTACCGCCAATCCTACTTCCCTGCTCCCCTCCTGGCAGTTTCCCACTACAGTCAATCCTTTTCTTATAGTATTATAATAATTGTTCAAGATTCGCTTATGAGTGAGAACTCAGTTCTTTGTTTCTGTGAAAGATCACTCAGTGTTATAGACTTTAAGTCCATTCAGGTTGCTGTGAAGTTCATGATTTTGTTCTTCTTTATGGTTGTGTAATATTCCATCGTGTATATGTACCACATTTTTTTATCTGGTCCTCTTTTGATGGGCAGCATGGTTGATTCCATGTTCTTGCTACTGTGAACAATGCTGCGATAAACATACATGTGCAGGTATCCTTTTTATAGAGTGATTTGAGTTCTTCAGGGTATATTCCCAGTAAGGGGATTGCAGGGTTATGTGATACTTTTAAACCTGACTCACCACATGTGAAGTTGGTATTGTTTCCCCATTTTTAAGATGAGGAAACAGACTCAGAGAGAATGTGTAACTTGTTCAAGGTTATACAGTGGTGAATGGCAGTGCCTTGGTTCCCAAGCTCTGAACTCTTTAAACCAGGATTCTAGTGCTTTTCACAAGAGTCCCAGTGGATTGAGGGCTTCCTTTGTGTCAGGGAGCTGACATGTACTGTCTCATTTAATCTTAATGGAGAAGTTTGTGTTGAGTTGTATAATTCTGTCTTTACAGGTGAGTTCACTGGGGTTTTTAAGAATGTCTGCAAGGCATAACCCTGTACTGGCTAAGAAAGGAAATAAGAATTAGTAACTCTGGGACTTAAATCCCCGTGGCAACTTTATGGCTATAATAATAGTAGCACTGTGGCCATGATAATGAGGAATATTGCCCAATCTCTAGAGAGAGTACCATTTTTCAGAAAGTTTAGAATGCTAGCATATTAAGAAGAACTTATTGCATAATATTTAGTTTCTTATTTATTTAAAGATGTTTATGATTGTATACACAGACAAATACATGCATATACATACATGCATACATGCATCACACTATGTAAAAACAAATAAAAGAGTGGACAACAGTGTATTACCATGTTCTAAGTATTGGAAACCCAGGTGATATTTAAATTTTTTATTATCTACATGTTGTGCTTTTGTAATGTAAAACATTAAATGTGTTTTTTAACAGAAACGGCAGTGATCATTTCTTCAGGAAGGTCGTGTAAGGTAGTAGAGGAGGAGGTGTTTTCTGAGCCTGTGGCAGCATTTTTCGGTCTCTGAGTCACGGATGATTCAGTGTGATCACACAGCTAGAAAGCAGACTTGTGTTGTCAATTTTCAAGATGAATCATAAAAACCAAACTTTAGACAATGAAAGATTACATGGAGAAAAGAACATGTCCTTGATTTCTCAGTTTATTTGCATTGAGGTGGGTCCTCTATTTCCATTTTATGGTATAGCTACAACTTTGGGCATAAAGGTCACCATGACAAGGAGTCGGAATGCTTTGTGGCCTCCAGGGACTGTGGGACTATATGCATTCACACGGGGCTTTGCAAATGATTCCAGATACTTAAAGTACTCATTCTTTGGGACTGGCACGTTTGAAGCAAGGGAGTTTTTTTTTTTTTTTTTTTTTTTTAAGTAAATGGAAATAATATTTGCCTCAATATGTAAGGTGGAGTTTATAAGGAGTGATTCTTTTCTTTTAAGTGGCATGTAATAATTACATGTATTTATGGGGTAAAGTGATATTTTGATATATATATATACAATGTGTTTACTCAATTAGGGTAATTAGTATCTCCATCACTGCAAACATTTATAATTTCTTTGTACTGGGAACCGTAAAAATCCTCACTTCTAACTGTTTGAAAAATACAATAAATTATTTTTAACTATAATTGCTTTACAGTGCCATAGAACACGAAAACTTGTTCCTCCTATCTAGCTGTATTTCATATCTGTTAACTAACCTCTTCTTGTCCCTTCCCAGCCTCTAGTAACCAGTTTAACAATAATTTTAGGGTTTTTTTTTTTGCAAACCTCCTGCCGTAGTTGACTGGCAAGCAGTAAAGTCCTTTTTAATCAGTTCAGCCTTCAAAGGATAATATTTAAATGTCCTTTCTGAGATAGACTTTTGTTTAATGCCTTTTATAATCACTGTGTTTAAAATTGAGGTGCTTTTAAAAAACACAAGTAGTATATAACAAATCCAACTTTTAAGACTGTCAAATTATGCCAGTGCCATTTAGGGTGCATTGTCTCACTTTCAAGTCTTGCAAGGAATGTCTTTAAAATTAATAAATAAAGAGACTTGGTGAAAAAATATACAAAACAAAGTCCTGGTGTCATTTGTATTTTTCCTCTCTAAAACTGCTGTTGGCTTCACAATTTAAAATGTTTTTATTTGATGGGAAAGACAGCATTTGAAGTTTTTATTGATAACACTTTTAACTGCAAGAAAAAGACATAAACCTGCAAAGCAGTAACTATCATGGTGGCCACAATTGGGAGGTCTGCAAAATAGTTTATTACCAGTAGAAAAAAAAAAAAAGTTGGGAACCACAGTCGTTATAGGGGTCACCACCTCTGCTACGTACATTTTATTTTTTTCTCTTTTCATTTTGAGAGTATCGATGATGGTAGTGCCAAACTATACACTTTCCCCTCCCCTAATGTCTGAGGGCTTTGTTTTGATTCTCTCTTTATTAATGATGTGAAAACTTTGGGGTCACATAAAAATGAGCCAAGGTCAGGCTTTGTGAGGCTCAGAATGCTGAACATGTTCTTGTATCTAGCAAATGAAGGAATTGTCTAAAGGGACTGCATTTGACTTCCAAAGCTTTTTACTATTTTGCAGATTTTAGCTATCTGGGTGAACTTTGCAAAGCAGTCTTATACTATTGGTTTCTTACGGTGAAACATGGAAGACTTGTGAAGGAGAAATTGAAATGTGATGGAAGGGAACATCCCAAGTTTGTCATAAAAGCATTTTATGGTTGTTCTGTGGCAATTTCTGGACTATTAAAAGATGGTGCAGGTAGCTGCAGATGTCATTTTGTTGCACAGGTCAAGAGTCTAGTACTTTTGTTGTTGTTATTGTTGTTCAGGTTTTCAGAGAATGCCTTATTTAACACCCTGTTAGGATAAAATTGCTTTTGACTTTATAAACACAGGTGTTCGGTTTGAATCTTAATGAACTGTGAAATACGTAGATGTCTAAAAGGAAATTCTATAAATTGTGAACACGGCTCTGTCAGCACACTAAATGGATTAGGAAAATTCATTGTCTGCCCAGTAACTGAACACCAACGTGATGCGTGTACATGAATTAGTCCTGAAAAGTCAATAAAACGGAGGAAGAAAGTAGAGCCTAGGAGATGTTGATTGTGTGGGCTACCCCACCACAAATGAGTGCTAGTGCAGAAGGGCTTGGAAATCAGAGTGGCTATTCAGAGGAAGGCCAAGAAGGGGTACATATGAGCAGACAACACAGAATTTATAGAGTAAAACCACAAACACCTTATTTTCCATTGTACTAAAATAATGATATTTTACAGTACTCTTTTTGTATGTAATTCTGCTTTCAATTTCATATTGTTACTGCAACTCAAATCTCATTATAAGTGTTCCAACAAAAATCCTTTTTTAATCAAAAACTTTCCAAGCTGTAGCCCATTGTCAACGTATTTTGAGCAACTTATTTTTCTAGTGGAATAAAAGAATTTGGCCCTTCTGTTTGAGCTCATCAGGATGTTATTTGACCTGTGTGGCTAAATGTGTAATTAAGAGAACTGAATCATTTTAATTTCTACAGTAAATCCCTTCATAATCTGTATCCATTGTTTCAGGGTATAAAGATAGGGAGTCAGAGCTCTTTATTTTCTTTGAAAGAAAAGAAATGGATCATTAGTGCTTTTGGGGGGTTATACTTCTGTTTGAAAAAGGCATTGTCTATAATATACTATGCTGCAACTGAAAATGACAATATCCAATTAGCCAATCGTCCATGAGAAAATACACGTCCTCCTCTAAGTGTTACTTATTGGTAAATGGTTTGCAGGAAAAAAAATGAATGTATTTCTGTCATGTCTGTGGGAAGCTGTCTTGCCACTTTAAAAAGGAGATGACAGAATTTAGGAGGCGGGAAACCCAACAAAACTCTCACTGACCCCCAAGCTCACATTCTTTCCTTTTTTTAAAATGAATTTTCATGGAAAACAGAATTTATTAAGTACTTCCATTCCCCCAACCCCCCGCCTTTTTTTTTTAACTTTTGGGGGGGTACCATTTGGAAATAACCAGTTTACATT
Organism: Tarsius wallacei; assembly: GCA_963574415.1. Taxonomy (NCBI): domain Eukaryota; kingdom Metazoa; phylum Chordata; class Mammalia; order Primates; family Tarsiidae; genus Tarsius; species Tarsius wallacei. The sequence continues at coordinate 33,001 of CAUYQG010004749.1, forward strand.
GTGATTATGTTCTCTTGACACTGGATCCACATTTGTAACACTTGCCTCCATTCCTCTGGAAAAGGGCTAATGTTCACTGTAGTTGGGTTTCTTTATATATATTTATACAGCAAACCAAATTGTATAGAGTGAGGTTAAATAGCAAGGCTTCTGTAAGAATATTTTACCCATTTTCATTTGGACATTTTTCTATTTTAAATTAAATACGATATTTATTCCATACAGGCATATACTTCGCTGCTTTTGTTTTATTAAAAAAAAAAAAGAGGGAGGAGTACAATTTAAGGTAATAAGTTATATATGAGAATTATTTTTATTTTGGTTTTATTGTTATTTCTATCTTGACATCTGTGAAATTTATTTTATTGTATTAATTTTTTTATTTTTAAATGTTGATGATTTCTTAAACCCTTATGACTATAACAGAACAATGCTTGGCCTCCATAGTACTACTTGGCAGTTGTTAATTTGAAATGGGACAGGGTGTAAGTTCTATCATTAAGATCTAGCCAAATGTGAAGGAAAAGAGAACCACTCCTCATTCACTGAGTGTGACTCCTTTACCCAGTGCCAGCAGTGTTAGAGGGGTCAGCTCTCTCCATCGTCATGACCACCTTTCAAAATTCTTCTGATGGCAGAAGAAGAGGGGAAAGGTGTGATCAGGAGGGGACACAGAACTTCTTGGGATGGCCAGAGACCTAGTTGCCACTGAGGGAGGAGCTTGAGGATACTCTTTAACCTCATTTGCTTCCAGAATCAAAAAGTACATTTGCGTATAGACATACGAGTATGTTAATTTTTAAGATTCAATTTGGAAAAACTTAAACCACATTTGCACTTTGTTCTGTGTGAGTATATAAGAGAGAAAGATATGGAAATTAGGTGCATAGGTAAGTTAGGTGATCATTTTGGTACCTTTTTTACTGGCTCTCCAGTAGGTTATTTTGCACTCTAGTCTGGGCGACAGAGTGAGACTCCAACACAAAAATAAATAAATAAAATAAAATAAAATAAAATTGCCTACTATATGTTAGGCATAGTGCTAGGTGCTGGAGATATAAATAAACAAGAAATAAATGATACTAACATTATCTCCCATTAAAGAATAGTGAAAAAAAAAAGCTTAAGAAATTTTTATAGTTCTTTTTGTCCTTGAATATCCACTAGGATTGATTCACAAAAGTTTCAGTCTAGTGGACTATTGGTTGCCTGACAGAGTAAACCCCACAAAGACTTGGAGTAGGACCTCTGGGTAAGTCCATGAAAGTACCTAACAAGCAGAAGAACTTGTTTTAGGGCTTGGAGCCCTACTCATTTACAAATCCCTTTTTTCCCTTCACATTTTAAATTAAATTATTTTTTAAAAAGTTGATAGATAACATTGTACCTTTTTATTATGTATAACATGTTTAAAGTACACATACATTGTGGAATGGTTAGATCTAGCTAATTAACAAATACATTACCTCACATAGCTATTTTTGTGGTTAAGAGCACATAACATCCACTTTCCTTCCATTTTTCAAGGAAATATTATCATTAACTGTAGTCACCTTGCTGTGCAATAGATCCTTTTAAATTTATTCCTCCATAATGGATGTACGGTTTTCCATAATGGCTATACTAACTTACATGCCCATCAATAGAGCATAAGGATTCTTTTTCCTTCATATCTTTGCCAGTGCTTATTATCTTTTGTCTTTTGGACAATGGCCATTCAAACTGGAATGAGGTGATATCTCATTATGATTTTCATTTGCATTACCCAGATGATTAGTGATGTTAAGCCTTTTTTTATATACCTGTGGTCATTTTTATGTCTTCTTTTAAGAAATGTCAGCTGGGCTCGGTGGCTCAGCCTGTAATCCCGCGCCGTGGGAGGCTGAGGTGAGTGGATTGCCTGAGCCTGCGGGTTCTAGACCACCTGGGAAACTTGGCGAGACCTCTTCTCTACAATAATCAAACATTAGCCCGGCGTGGTAGCGCGTGCCTGTAGTTCCAGCTACTTGGAAGGCTGAGGCGGAAGGATCGCCGGAGCTCAGCTGGTCGAGGCTGCGGTGGCTGGGAGCGGCCACTGCACTCCAGTCTGGGCGACAGAGTGAGACTCCAACTCAGAAAAAAAAAAAAAAAAAAAGAAAGAAATGTCTATTCAGGCCTTTTGCCCATTTTTATTACTTGTACATGAATGTTCATAGACGCTCTGCCCATTTTTAAATTGGGTAATTTGTTTTCTTGCTATTAAGTTCCTTATATATTTTAGATATTAATGTCACTTGTCAGATATATAGTTTACAAATATTTTATCCCATTTATGTAGGTTGTCTCTTCACTCTGTTGATTTTTTTTTCTGTGCAGAAGCTTTTTGGTTTGATGTAAACCCATTTTCTATTTTTGTTTTTATTGCCTGTGTTTTTGAGGGCCTATCTAAAAAAATCCTTGCCCAAGTCAAAATCATGAAGCTTTTTCCCTATGTTTTCTTCTAGTAGTTTTATAATTTCAAGCCTTGCAATTAAGTCTTTAGTGCATTTTGAGTTAATTTTTGTATATGGTAACAGATAGGGTCTAATTTCTTTCTTTTATGTTTGGACATCTGGTTTTTAAGTTGGGTTATTTGTTTGCTGTTAAGTTCCTTATATATTTCGGGTATTAATATCCCTTGTCATATATATAGTTTGCAAATATTTTCTCTCATTCTGAAGGTTGTCTCTTCACTCTGTTGATTTTTTTTTCTGTGCAGAAACTTTTAAGTTTGATGTAAACCCATTTGTCTATTTTTGTTTTTATTGCCTGTGTTTTTGAGGTCTTATCTAAAAAATCCTTGCCCATGTCAAGGTCATGACGCTTTTTCCCTATGTTTTCTTCTAGTAGCTTTAAAGTTTTTAGTCTTACACTTAAGTCCATTTTGAGTTAATTTTTGTATATGGTGACAGATAAGGTCCAATTTCTTTCTTCTACTTGTGGATATCCAATTTTCCTTGTACCATTTATTGAAGACACTGTCCTTTCTCCATTGTGTGTTCTTGGCACCTTTGATGAAAATCAGTTGGTTATAAATGTGTAGATTTGTTTCTGAGTTTTCTGTTTCATTCTGACTTTCTATTCTGCTTTTATGCCATTATTATGCTGTATTGTTTACTATAGCTTTATAGTATACTTGGAAGTCAGATAGTGTGATGCTTTCAGCTTTGTTCTTTTTGCTTAAGATTGTTTTGCCTTTCAGGGCCTTTTTTCAGTGTTCCATACAAATTTTAAGATTTTTTTCCTATTTCTATAAGGAATGTTATTGGTATTTTGATAGAGAGTGCATTGAATCTGTAGATTGTTTTGGGTAATATGAGCATTTTAATAATAGTAATTCTTCCAACCCACAAATATGGATATTTTTCCATTTATCTGTATCTTCTTCAATTATATTATTTTTTAAATTTTGTTTTTTTCAGCAATGTCCTAGTTTTCATTGTGGAGATCTTTCACCTCATTGATTAAATTTATTCTTTGGTATTTTATCTATTTTTGTAGTTATTTTAAGGATTGTTTTCTTTCTTTCTTTTTTTTTTTTTGAGTTGGAGTCTCACTCCGTCGCCCAGACTGGAGTGCAGTGGCCGTTCCTGGCCACTGCAGCCTCGACCGGCTGGGCTCCGGCGATCCTTCGGCCTCAGCCTGCCAAGTGGCTGGAACTATAGGCGTGCGCTACCATGCCCGGCTAATTTTTTTGATTTATTGTAGAGATGAGGTCTCGCCAAGTTGCCCAGGCAGGTCTCGAACCCTTGGGCTCAGGCAATCCACTCACCTCAGCCTCCCAAGGCGCGGGATTACAGGCTGAGCCACCGAACCCGGCAAGGATTGTTTTCTTAATTTCTTTTTTACGTAGTTCACCATTAATGTATAGAAATGCTACTGATTTTTGTCTGTTGATTTTGTAACCTACAACTTTACTAAATTTGCTTTAATTCTTACAATTTTTTAGTGTAATGTTTAGAATTTTTTATATATAAAATTATGTCTTTAGGGAATAGGCAATTTAACTTCCTCCTTGCCAATGTGGATGCCTTTTGTTTCTTTCTCTTGCCTAATTACTCTGTCTAGGACTTCCCATACTGTGTTGAATAGAAATGGTGGAAGTGGACATCCTTGTCTTGTTCCAGATCTTAGAGGAAAAGCTTTCAACTTTTTCTCATTTAGAATAATGTTACCTGTGGGCTTGTCATATATGGTCTTTATATGAGGAATATGTTGGTGATATGTTCCTTCTGTACCTAATTTGTTGAAAGTTTTGATCATGAAAGGATGTTGGATTTTTTTCAATTTTTCTCTGCATCTATTGAAAAGATCACATAGTTTTTGACCTTCATTCTGTTAATGTAATATATTACATTTATTCATTTTTATATATTGAACCATATTTGCAGCTCTGGAATGAATGTCACTTGATCATGGTGAATTTTTTTTTATATGCTATTGGATTAAGTTTCCTGGTATCTTGTTGAGGATTTTTGCATCTATGTTATTTGGGATATCGGCCTGTAGTTTCTTTTACTGTTGTGCCCTTGTCTGGTTTTGGTATTGGGGTAATGCTGGCCTCATAGAATGACTTTGGAAGAACTCCTTTCCTTTCAGTTTTTTGGAATAGTTTGATAATAATTGGTATTAGTTCTCTTAAATGTTTCTTGAAATTCAGCAGTGAAGCCATCAGGTCCTACTGGTCTTTTCTTGATGAGAGCATTTTTATTCAATCTCCCTACTTGTTATTAGTCTGTTCAGATTTTCTGTTTTTTCATAGTTCAATCTTGGTAGGTGGTATGTGTCCAGGATATTCCATTTCTTCTAGATTTTCCAATTTGTTGGCATATAGTTCATAATGGTCTCTTATGATTCTTTATATTTGTGTGGTATCAGTTGTAATTTTTTTAAATCTCTGAATTTATTTAGGTCTTCTCTGTTTTTCCTTAAGTTAATCTAATTAAAGGTTTGTCAATTCTGTTTATCTATTCAATAAACCAACTCTTTGTTTTGTTGATTTCTGCATTTTTTTAGTATCTATTTTGTTTATTTCTGCTCTGATCTTTATTATTTCTTGTCTTATACTATCTTGGGGTTCAGTCTCACTTATAAATCCTTGACTTTTTCAAGGTTCTTTCTTGGATAAAGTCTCCCATACAGGTTGGGTAGGACACAAAAACACAATTCCTCAGGGATGTTGTAATCTAGCTGGGGAATTCATCATAGTGCTACACTTGAGTGTTTATTGTAACTATTTGTTGGCCTAATATTTATATAGAAGGAATACTTCATATAAGCTTAAAGAAGAATAGAACCTTTTGGTTTTTTTTTACTGGGGTACACATGTTCTGAGAGCAATACCTGGCACAATATAGGAAATTCAGAAACATTTGCATGATCTACCAATAGACTGTTGTTCTCTTGTATCGATGCAAATAACCAGTCTTAGCAATGCTTGAATGTTAGTACTAGGAGAAAACGTGGATTAAATCTTACTATATAATTTGTGTGTGGGAAAAACTTCCCCACCTGTGAATCAAAATCTCGTAGCAATAATGCATAAGATTGAAAAATTTGATGACATAAAATAAAAACTTTTTGCTTGGCAAAAAATCATATAGTAAACTAACAACTTAGGTAACACACTTGCAAGTTGTGCTACAAATAGGGGTTCATATTTCAAAGGTTTTTAAAGTAGAGACCAAAGGGCTGACAGTTCTCTAGAATAATGGGCCTCGTATATAGACAGCATGCAGAAAAGTAAATGGTGCCTAATTAATGATGCTCCATTGGACACATTTGGCAATATGCATCAGAGAAATGCATATTAAAACTACATTGAAAAAAATCACTTTTTACTTATTACATTGAAAAAAGTAAAAAAGTTTAAAACATACTCTTTTGGCAGACTGGGAGGGAATCTAGTCCTCTGTTAATACCGTAGTTTCTCTCAGAGGAGAATTTGGTATCCAGCAGATTACATGTGTGTTTACTTTTGACTTGCAATACCAATGCTAGAAATAGATATTGAAGATACACTGGAAAAAATATAAACCATCCAATACTGTTTGTTGCAACACTCTGTAATAGCAAAAGACTGGAAACAACTGAGATGTATATCAGGAGGAGACTGAATGAATCATTCACACAATGAAATACCATGCAGCTGTGAAAAAGATGATAAATATCTCAATATACTGATATGGAGTGCTCTCTAGGATATTAGTTAAGTAATAAAAACAAAAAAGAAGGTGATAAAAAGCATGTAGGGTTTTCTTCTGTTGACCTAAGAGACTGAGGGAATGAAAATATATATGTATGAATGTATGTGTTTGCTTATATTTTTTTAAAGCCAGGAAAAATCATTAACTTAAAAAACAAAGTTATTGGAGATAATAGGATAGAGTGGACAGGTAGAGAACCTAGATTTTTTGAATATATGGTTTTGTAGATTTGACTTTGGAACCATGTAAATATTTTACATAATTACAAAGCAAAATTAAATTCTAAAAGACAATCCTCAGAAAGTTAAAAGGAGAATGAAACAAACCTATCTGTGTTATCTAGGTGGTGTTATAACCACACAGAGAAAATGGATTCCACATGACTTTAAAATATAGCACTTTGAGTGTACACCCCTAGAGGAATATGGTCCAGGACAAAAAAGAAATGTAAAAAAAGCATAACTTTTTAAAAGTAATTATATCATTGGATATAATATAGTTATTGTTATTCTAAGTCAGGTGTGTATATGAAGAGTGGGATAAAACAAATGTGTGTTTCTGATGGTGTCATTAAAAGCTTAGATTTTCAGCATGAGACAAAGGAAGCACATATGCAAGATTAATGAAGTTAAGCGAAAACACTAGTCTAGATTGAAATTGGAGCGTCAGCATGCACTCATGATCTATTTTATATTTAAAAACAAATACATATATATAAACATAGGATAACATAGATGTTTTATTTAATATACAAGTATGTGTATTTGTATATAATGATAATGATCTATTCTGTGCCTCTGAAATGTTTTAGAAACAAGGACCAATCTGGTAGTAATGAGTATTCCTAGTATCAAATTGTACTATTTTCCCACTTTGTAGAAGTGGCTAAATTCAAGCTGGGACAGGAAATGATGCCTAGTGAATCTTGTCATGCCAGAAAGCAGGGACGATATCAAAGACTGATAGAGCATGTCAAGAGGACTCGGGGCAAATAAAAAGATGCACTCACTGACCAAATAATTTGAGCAACAATACTACATAAAACATGCTTAAAGCTATGACTTCAGAATAGATATTTTTTTAAAAAGGCTTTTGTAGATTTTAGGGAACCAGCTCATTATTTTTGAAACTGGTGAATAAAGTGAAAGAATTGAGCATTCATCACAACTTTTTTCTATAAGTTGTACCTCAGGGTAATCAAAGTATTAACAAGGTGAAGATTCTCTTTATAGAAGTATTCCAGCTAATAAATGAAGAAAGAAAGATAGACTATCACAATTTTGTAACCTCTAACGATTTAATGGATCTGGGATTGAGTTTTAGTGGATGTCACATCAAATACTACCTGCCTCCTGAAAAAAATTGTGCTCTATTGCCAATGAAGAGTCTTGCCAGAAAACCAAACCTGAATCTTACTGGAAATACAGTAAAGACAGAGAGGAGCTTAGCAAATAACCCCATAGGAATGAAATGAGCAATCTCCCCATCATGGGAGATGACTCTTAAAATTTGCAAGAAATTTTCAAGAAAAAACAGAGGCAGAGAGGGCACCTGTGGATTAAAAAGACTTAAAGAGATACCTCAATCATAATGTATGGGCCTTATTTGGGTCATGATTCAAATAAACAAAATGGTAAAATTGTGAGCCAGCTGGGGAAGTTTAAAGGTTAAACTGATGATATTAAGAAATCTTTGGTAGATTTTTCTAAAGTGTAATAATGTCATTTTAAAAAATAGGGAATGTTTTTTAAAGATATGTACTAAAATATTTATAGATGAAATGATAGAATATCTAGGATTTTGTTTAATAATCAGGGGATTGGGGAGTAGGAGTGGGGTCACAGATGAAAGAAGAGTAGCCATGAGTGGATATTTGTTGAAGTTGGAAAATTGGTACATGGAGATCATTATTTTCTCTATTTTTGCAGCTATTTGATATTTATATAATTAAACATCAAAAATGAAATAAAAACAAATGAGTCCATCGTATGCATGGCTTTCTCTGAATTTCATTCTCCATGACGTGGATAAGCCAGAAGAAGCCTCCCATGTACCTTGGGGCTTTATGTCTTCATTAATACAGATATTGTTGCTGTTAAATCATTCTAAACATGATGGTGACCATAAAGATGATTTCAGGCCTTTTATTGAAGTTTCCACTTTCAGAAGGAAAAAGACTTATTTAAAGTTTTTGCAGTTTTTCTAAGTCTTTGTTTTTATAAGGGGGTAATTTGTATGTAAAAGTTCTAGGAGCAAGCACTGGGGAATCTGATAGGGAAGCTGAATCAGTTGAGCTTTTTATGTTGAAGGTTTTGGAAATCTTTTTTCGATCTAGCCAGTTGCTGTAAGACTTTGCAGCTGGCTGATGTCAGGGACCTGCTGATGACTCACCCCGTTGAGTCAAGGTCAATTCTCGATAACTTCCCTGGAAGTGCCGTGGGCTGCCAGGCACAGATGATGGCCACACTATTTTTGCTTGACATCATTTATTTTACCCACATTGGTGGGTGTCGGTCACTAGAGGACCCAATTTCTATTTTACTCTCAGTTTAGAAAACCATTTTGTCTGCTTGGGTTCTTCTATTAATCTTACAATCTAGGTGTTTTCTGATGCGTAAAACATAAGTCTGACTTAAGGAATCCTAAATATTTATCCTACATATTTTAGAAAGAGAGGAAGTATATAAAAGATGAAACACAGGGAGTAAGACCTTATTAATTTTATTTTCTTTTGTTCTTTCTCCGGATTGAAGCACATTCAATATGAACTTGTTAGAGTGTGGATTTTGTAAACTGAGTTTATCTAAATTCCAGTCTAAAAGAAGTAAGCCTGTTTTCTCTATTCTTTCTCTAGAAAGTGAATTTCAAAGTAAAACCATATGTTGGATGAAATATAATAGAGTTAAGATCATTATCAAGATATCTTAATGTACTGTGGGTTTGCAAACATGAAGAAAAGGATGCTCATTAATTTATGTAAGATTTGAAAGAGAATGAAGACACAGGTGATTTGAAACTATTTTTTTTTGTTTTGTTTTGTTATAGAGCTTCTGGCAAGCTGGTTTTCCATTCTTTTCTTTGTCTTGGGCCATATTTCTCATCTCCATTTCTCCATATATTTTTGTGTCCTAGCAGACATCTCTTGGTGCTCATAATCCCTGGATGATGTGGCCTTTATCATTTTGTCTGTTCTCCCTTACCACAATACTTAACACCGGGTTTCCAGAATTGTTCTCTAAATTGACTCTAAGTTTCTTGAGGAGGGAGCGATCTTGTCTTATATTTCCTTCTCCTTCTGCAATGTATAGTTTTGCTCAATTTCCTTTTTTTAACTACTGTAGGTGTGAGTTTATATAAAAGAATCTTTATGATATGTGGGAATGTTTCAGAGCCCAGGAAGACATTGCATCAACTGACTACTATAGAAAAGTGAATATAGCTTTGCATCTGTTTTCATCTTTACAATGCTATGCTATAGTGCCAGTTCTTTAGAGATAAATTATCACATAATGTATTTTTGTTGCCGTTGTAGTGTCTACATAGCTGCAATTTGTAATTCAAGTAAGAAGCATTTCTAAAATATGTAGTTCTTATTTTTACTGGCAAACTAATGCTTTATACTGATGACTAATAAAGTATTTTTCTCCTAGGTGCTTGTAATTGGAAAAAATCAGTAGATTTAAGTCACTAATGGCATTAATGCTGTTTAAGACATTTTGTCATGAAGTCTTCTATGTCACTAAAAATAAAATAATAGTAGCATTTCACATTTATTAAACATTTACAGGTGCCAAAGCCCATTTATAATGTCAAGTAATCCTCAAATCAATCCTGAGAGTTTGGTACTACCTGATTCTGATGGGCTTTATAATTTTATAAAACTTTTATATGTGCAAAGTGGCCGTAGTTAGAATGGATTTTTAATAATTATTTGCATATTACATTGACTGAGAAACTCCAGGCTAAGTTAGGTGATGTACCCTTATCCTTAGGACAAGAATCCTTAGGATTCTTATGTCCTTAGGCTCTCCCCATGTGTAGACCCAGAACCAAAAATAACACTAGAGAATGGGTTCAGTAACAAAGACAGAAACAAAGAAATGGAAGAACCCCAGAGGTTAATATGCCTGTGAGAGAGGGGTTAAGACAGGCATTGCAGAGGAGGAGACATTTGGTATGTTGGACATATTACAACTGATACCATAGAAATACAAAGGATCATAAGAGACTTATGAACAACTGTGTACCAAAAAAAAAAAAAAAGAAAAGGGAAAACTTAGAAGAAATGGATAAATTGATAAATTCCTGGGCACATACAACCTACCAAGACTGAAATAGAAAATCTGAACAGACCAATAATGAATAAGGAGATTGAATCAGTAATAAAAGTCTTCCATTAAGAAAAGCCCTGGACCCTATGGCTTCACTGTTTAATTCTACCATCTCTTAAAGAACTAATAACAATAGTTTTAAAACTATTCTAAAAGATTGAAAAGGAAGGAGTTCTTCTAAACTCATTCTACAAGGCCAGCAATACCCTGATACCCAAACAAGACAAGAACACGGCAGAAAAATAAAACTACAGGTCAATAATCCTGATGAATATAGATGCAAAAATCCTCAACAAAATACTAAGAAACCAAATTCAATAGCACACTAAAAAGATTATTTCACTATGATCAAGTGGGTGCAAAGATGAAAAGTGTTTACAGCAATGGAGGAAGTGAGGGAAAAGGTATTTGCAGCAGGTGAAAGTGTGACTTGTTCAAGTAAGTGATTAATTCACTGTGGCTGGAATGTCCTGTTTATGTGTGGTGTGGTGTGTGTGTATGAGAGAGAGAGAGAGAGAGAGAGGGAGAGAGAGAGAGAGAGAGAGAGAGAGAGAGAGAAGATGATGATGATGATGATGGGATGGGGTTATATAGCATAGTAGTTGAGTTGATACATTTTTGGGTCCAAAATATGCCTGATTTAGAATCCCAAGTCTGTCTTTCTAGCTCTGTGTCAACTGGGAATTTGTTCATTCACTCACTCAACAAATAGTAATTAATTTCTTCTTTCAACCTGACAATATCTTAAGTAGAGCAGTGAACAAAACAGGCAAAAATCCCTGTTCTTATGAAGCTTACTTTCTAGTGGGGTGAGGGGTTAGAAAACAAATATGAAAACTTCCATTGAATGGCTAGTGGGACAGATCTGCTAAAGATTCTAGGTGGAGAGAGGTGCGAGTGCCCAGGCCCTCAGGTGAGCTTGGTGTGCCATAGAACAAAGAGATTAGTGAGGCCTGAGTGGAGTGAGTGAGAGAACACTGGGAGAAGGATGATTTTGAAAATATTGGCAGAAGCCAGGCCACAAAAGGCCTTGTTGACCACAGCTAGGACTTGGGATTGTGTTCATAGTACAACAGGAAGCCACTGGAGGTATTTAAGCAAGGCAGAGGATGGTCTGATTTGCATTTCTAAAAAAGACCATTCTGGGGGAAAAAAAAAAAAAGGAAGCCCCTTGGGTCCCTTCTCCTCCCACTCCCTCCCACTGTGGGAGCTTTTTTGTCCTCTCAATATATCCTGTTTTCTAAAAAAACCCCAAAACATTCTGGGTGCTGTGTGAAGAATGATTTGTCTGGGGCCAGAGTGGAGGCTGCAAAGCCACTGCAAACATCCTAGTGAGGAATGATAGTGGCCTGGATGCAGTGGTGGTATAGAAGTGGAGAGAAGAGGAGGGATTTGCTATCTATTTTGGAGGGATAGGGTCTAAGCTGTCCCTTTACACTGCGATAAAAAAAAATACCATGAACTAGATGATTTATAAGCAACAGAAATTTCATTCTCATGGTCCTGGAGACTGGGAAGTCTAAGATCAAGGTGTTGGCAGATGCCATGTCCAGGGAGGGCCAACTTTCTGTTTCATAGATGGCTCCTTCTTACCGCATCCTTACATTGTGGAAGAAGTGAGCTAGCTCTCTTTAATATAGGCACTAATCCCCATCATGAGGGCTCCACCTTTATGACCTAATGACCTCCCAAAGGCCCTACCTTCCAATACTATCACCTTGTAGGTAAATATTTCAACATATGAATTTTTGATGTGGGGAGACACAAACATCCAAACCATAGCACATAGTTATCAGGATGTGGGAAGGAGTTGGATGTGGAGGGGCTTGAGAAGAGCAAGGAATCAAGGCCAAATTCTTAGGTTTTAGGATCGAATAACTGGAAGGGCAAGAACTGTTTCAAGGATTAAATAAGAGATGCGTATTGAGTGGTAGATGAGTTCATCAAATATGCTTTTTTGTTTTCTTGGTGTGTTTGAAGTATGAAAACATAAAGCCCATAAAGTAGCAGAGAGGTGCAAAGAGAGGGCATTTAGCAGAAGCCATGAGGTGGAGAGAAAGGAGGGTGTTGCTAATAGCAACAGAAGTAATGGCAAGAGGAGATGGAATTATGAGACTCAGGTGTTCTGGCATTGCCCCTGAGCTATCCAATGCCTTGGGAAATTAGAAAGGGAGTTCACATTCTCCCCAAGACCTAGCTGTAATGTTACCCACAGTTTCCTGGGCCCCCATAAGCCCACTTAACTCAATAAAACCTGAATTTGTCTCTACTCACTACAACCTGAATAAGCCAAAATAAGACAACCAGACTTCTTTGTTTATAATGAAAACACATTTTTGAAATTACTCATCGATTTTATTTATTTTTAAATTATAGGCTGGGCATGGTGACTCACGCTTGTAATCCCAGCACTTTGGGAGGCCGAGGCAGGAGGGTCGCTTAAGGCCAGAAGTTCAAGAACAGCATGGGCAATGTAGTGAGACCCTACTCCACATCCTACACTTGGTTAATCATTCCCCTATAGATAAACAGATTGTTCCCAATGTTTCTGCCATTACAGACTTATGGTTAAGAACTGGGCTTTGTTACTGTGTGACCTTTCACCCACTTTAGCTAAACCAAAATAGTCTTGGTGAGGTTCTTTGTCACTGGTGGTTGTGCAGTGGTGTGTCCCTGCCCTGGAATGGGACTGAGCTGCAGGTGGGGTCCATGGGGTTGGTATAGATTGCAAGTCAGGCACATGTGGCAGCGATTTTCCTTGTTTTCTGCTGCTGCGGGGAGGAATTAGAACTCCCGAGCACGAAGAGCCTCAAACATTGCAGTTTCCTTGAGAAAAACTTGAAGTAAACGCCCATGTTTATATTAACACCTAGTTTAAAAAAAAAAAAAATATATATATATATATATGTATGTATATAAGCTTTTCAAAAAGAATCTTCTGAAGCAGAAAGTTTAATGAGAACTTCTGAATTAAATTGAAGAGTTTTAATTAAACATGCAAAGAGTAAATAGTATCTTCAAAGTTCAGCCTTAAGTTGTAATAACTGTTTCTTAAGAAGGAAAATGTTTAACTGCACTGAATGCCTGGACTTTTGGTCTTTAAAAGTTGAAGCATTTGTATTTTTGAAAATTAATATAAAAACTTAAGTAATTGAAATAACTAAGTGAAATAAAGTTATCATAATTAATATGCTTTCTGTATTTAAGTTTAAGCAAGCCATGTATAATCTTAGAAGTAATATACCTTTGTTAGAGAGAGTCATTGTACTTGCTGAAAATCAGGGAGTGTTCTAATTGGTTTTTTTTAGTCACAAGTATATATTTTGTTAATACTTTCAAAAGTAAAGAAAACAAGACTTAATGTAAATAGTTAAAATTTCTATACCTGTTCCTGGGAGATGGACTGGCAGAGAGTGACTTGTGTATGCTACAGACTTTACAGATCTTGTCTTAATATATTTCTATAGCAATCCTGTAAAATAGATGATACTATTCCCATTCTACATGTGAGAGAGCTGAGACCCAGAGAAGTAAAGTAAATATTCCAAGCCACAGTAATAGTGTAGAATTTCAAACTGGTACTAGCCTGACTTCACTGCTCCTCCATGCATTATTCTGGGGTGGGGAAGGTGGTGTTTTTGTTTGTTTGTTTTCCTTTCTGGATTGATTAGTACTTTTACTACCAGGAACTGGAATAACCTTCCTTCTTTATGGTATATAAAGTATTTAGATTATTAAATTCACTGGCCAGCCAACCTTGACTCTAGAATGGACCTGAAGTTTAGGGCCTGGCAAGCAAAATGGTAGATCTCTTTTTAGAACGTAGTTTGCTGATCCTTGCTCTTAATTACAGCTCCCAGATGGGGAAAGTATGGATGAAGTAGCTGCTAACATTTTTTGCACATGGATAAGTCTTTTCAGGTATTCAGTACCTGCTGTATCACATGATAGCAAATCAGATCATTCTAATGAGAATCACTCTGTGGATGGTCCCATCAGCACCATGTGTGTCAGGAACTGCTTTCTACAGTCTTTCTCTTTTCTTCCTGCCCCTGTCTATTTAGACATTTACAGAATTACAACCCAGGTAAAAACTTCCCACCTCCTCAGTATTTTCATTTTGGCTTCTAATCTCAACACTGCAATCTCTCTCCTCCCTCCCTCCATTTCTTTTCCTCTTTCCTTTTGATATATTTTCCAAGAGAAACCAAATAATCACTCCCTCCCTCCTGTCATTCTATTCAGCTTGTATTTAGCCCTCTCTCCCTAAATAACCTTCACTCAGTCTCTGTACAACTCAGGGTTATTTTTGTTTTGTTTTGTTTGAGTCAGGATTGCACTCTGTTGCCGAGGCTAGAGTGCAGTGTCAGGATCATGGTTCACTGCAGCCTTGACCTCCTGGGCTCGGGTGATCCTTTGACATCATTCTCTCAAGTAGCTGGGACTTACAGGCACATGCTACCATGCCCAGCTAATTTTTCTTTTTTGTAGAGATGAGGTCTCTCTATGTTACCCAGGCTGGTCTTGAACTACTAGGCTCAAGAGATTTTCTTGCCTTGGCCTCCCAAAGTGCTGGGATTACAGACATGAGCCACCATGCCCAGCCAATTCAGCAGTTTTTATATCAATGGGACAGAGTTCAGGCAGGTTTCATAAATCAGAGAGAATAACTGAATGGAGACTGTCATAACTGGAGAGATGAGGCCCAATCAAAAACTGATTCCTACCCTTAGGAACTAGAGGCCTGGGGTTGCCAGATCTTCTGACTTGAAGAGAAGCAGGAAATCCAGACTTCTGGGTGGAATCTCCCATTTTTTAATGCTGGTAACTGATTTTAAAAATTATTTTGCAATAGTGTGCATGCCAAACAAAAGACATCTGTTGGACATCACATGAAATATCATAGTAAACCACAGAAAACTTGTGAAGGCAATTGTTCAACTCCCTCCATACTTTCCTACCTTTTTGCTAAGTTGATCTTTTCCTTGGTACTTTTACTTCCCACAACTGTTATCCCCAGGTCTCTGGAAGGTGGTGTGGTATTCTATTTAAGAGCAAGACTTGGGTATCAGAAGACAAACCTGGGTTGAATTGTAGCTCTATCACATAATTTTGTTACCTTGAATGAGTCATTGCAGCACTGTGAATCATCATTAAAAGGTGACTGATAATGATCTGTCTTAATGCTTTGTGGTACAACAAATATTTATTGAGTGCTAACTATGTATACCAAACACTGGGTTAGGTCTTAGAGTTGCCACAGTGAATAAACCAGAGATGGCTCTATATTCCTGGAGCTTACTATCCAGTGGAAGGAAAAAATACTAGTCAATAATCTCAGTAAGACAATTATAGTGAGAAAAGGAGGTAAAGTGCTCTGCAAGAGTGAGTGAAAGATGGTTCTAGGCTGGGCTTCCTGGAAGAAGAGGTGCTTGATCTGAAAGATGAGGATGGAGTAAACCAGGTGAGAAACAAATAGCTGGAATAGCATTTCCATCCAAGTGTTCAGTGAGTGCCTTATTCTCAATGCACTGAAATCACATGGCTATGACTCAGCTGGATTAAATGATCATCTGAACCTATGTCAATTTTACATGGTCCCATTTTACCAAATCTTCTCACAGAAAACCACAAGTGCTGTTGTTTCTTTGTAACTCTCTAACTAGATTCCCTTTGTCAAGTGTGGTTGTTATATTTGATAGTTTGGTCTTTGTTATGCTGTGGTAACAACCTCAATATCTCAATGACTTAAAGCAGAGGTCAACAAACTACCACCTGCAGGCCAGACCCATTTCCTGTTTGCTTTTATATATAAAGTTTTATTGGAACACGACCTTGCCCATTCATAACATATTGCCTACAGATACTTTTGCATTACAATGGCAGAGTTGATTAGTTGAAAAGAGACTGGATAGCTTGTAAAGCCAAAAATATTTACTACCTGGCCCTTTACCAAAAAAATTTGCCAAGTCTTGCTTAAAAGTATTGGTGAAAGCTTCCTTGGAAAACTGCGAATTATACTACCTATATATAGGGCTGTAGAAAGGAACAAATTAGTGCATGGAAAAGATCTAGGTCATAATATATAATATCCTGGCATGTAGTATGTTGCTGCTATCATTATTCTTAATATTATCTTCTTTCTTGCTACTCCCTTCTTGGAAATTCCTACTCTAATTGCTGAGCCTTGTGCATGTTGTATCAATATTGTTACTATTACTACTAACAATAATACCTCTCATTTGTTGCTCACCTCTGGTGAGCACTGTACTGAGACCTTTGTGTGTCATCTCCTTGAATCCTTACAACAATCCCCTAAAGTAGAAGCATTCCATTTTATAAGGCCCTGTTCATATTAGTAGCAAACACTACCATTAACTGAGCATTTATTCTATGCCCAGCACGGCACTCACATAAGTTACAGTTCCCTATAAAACCATCCTATTTTACAGATAAGGAAGCTGAGACTTAAGTGACTGACTTACTCTAGACCCTCTGAAGTGGCAGGCCTGGGATTCTAACTCCAGCCTGTCTAATGCCAAAGCCCTTGAATATACTCTCCATCTCTATACTAGCCCACGACCCTTGGGTCATACAGATAGAGCAGTTAAAAGAATTGCCTCAGCCACTTGTATGGCCTGGCTGCTACATACCCTGTACCTGGGACAGCTAATACATTGCATTTCCTCTGTCTGAGTAGTCTTTCTGCTGCCTACATTCTGCTCACCTCTAAACCCCTGTGTCTTAAGAGAATCTGGTTCTCATTGCCATAGTGCCCTGTCCTTCCTCTAGCCCATGCTGAAATTTGGCATGACCAGGGATGCTGAAATGACAATACAGTGTAGACAAGGTTGAACTCCCTGTACAGGGCAAGTGCTCATTGTGTGTGTGTTTTTTGGGGGGGTTTTAGTGAACTATAACTATCATTTCTCTTCTTCCTCCTTCCTTTTGAAACAGCTTACTGAGCACTCTGTATGTGTCAGGCTTCATGCCACACAGTCTACCTGCATTACATCATATTCTTTTCACAGCATCCCTGTGGGAGTCCTCTTGTCATTCTGACTTATAAGGTCACTTGAATGGAGAAGGGTGATGTGGGTGTTGCTCTGGGTCTGGGCTGTCCACCCACAACCCTCATGATTGTTGAGCATATCTTCAAAGGATGAAAATGTCCACTGGACCTGTTGTTTTTGTCTTAGCAGTTTCTTCTGTGGAATGGAAGCCAAATGGTTCTCTTCTGAGATGATTGTGCCAAATTCATACTAACATGGGTGATTCAGGCAATAGCCTATTACCAGATAACTGACAAAGCACAATGGATAAACAATGGCAATTAACACTTTTGAAACATAACTAGAATTATTTATTCAGTTTAATGGTCACCAGGCACCCACTATCCACTGTTTGTGAGCACTGAGCCAAGCATAGCAAGGGCATTTGCAAATGACTGGGCAGTCTTACCCTCCTAGGCAGTATGTAGACCAGGAAGGGGCAGTGCCGTCCTTTCGGAGCACAGCCATTGTGTCAGAGGAACCCAGGTTCAGATCCAGGTTCTGTCATTTGACTAATGTCTTGGGCAATTTACATAACCTTTCAGAACCTCAGTCCTCTCAACTGTAAAGCAGGGATGAATACCTACCTGCCTTAGAGGGTTAGGATAAGCATTCAGTGATAGGATGCAGGTAAAACATTTATCACAGTGCCTGTTGGCATACAGATCACTCAGTAAATCCTAACTATTAATAGATTTTTTAAAATAGTAAAGATAAACATGGTCCCCCAGGAATGACCAGACAAGGAAACATGAAAGAAATGTCAGAGAGGAGGGTAGGAATCAATTCCTTCAGGCTGGGACATAGAGGCTAACTGGAATTTGAGGGATGTTGAAATCTGGATGGACAAAAATGGAATTCTAGGCTGAGAGCATATTGTGAGCAAAAATATGGAGACAGGAGAGTAAAGGGTGTGCTTAGGGAATTCCTCATGGTGTTGTGTGGCTGAAAAGGGGAGAGCAGGTGGGAAGACACCGAGAGTCTGACTTTATGGATACTGATTAAAATACTTCTAGAGCACATGACTGCAAGTGTGTGGTGTTGTCCCAAAGAACGTGCACCTGTTTGTGCTGTAGGTGTCAGCCATTCCCTCCCTCGGGAAAATATAAAGGCTCACAATTCTACTCTTAAGACATGAATGCCTTGGTCTGCCTTACCTGCAGGACAGATTTGACCCTCCCAGGTTCGATACCAGAGGTACTTTGGCCCTTACAACTTGCAGTTCCATGGCAACATAGGGTCCTTGATCATAAATATTCCCAAAGCCAGGTTTCTGGTCCATACTTGCTTAAACTAGGGTAAAATAGAGTGAAGCATGCCTTTCTTATTGTTTTAAAATATAGATTTTATTTTTATTCAGGTATGATGAGGTCAGCAGAGCAGGAGACAACTATCATTAACAAGATAGTTTGTTGCTTACTATTCCCAAGAGGGAGCACACCATGCCATGTGAGGTCATACAGGAAAGCACTAGAACAGGTCAGGAGGCAGGGGAGGGAGGGCCAACATGGTAAGAACCTTTCCTGAGTTTTCCCAGGGAAGGAAGGGATGAGGCAGGGTAAGCAGGTTTAGAATGGGCTAATTTGAATAATTTCAGTGGGCTCTGGGTAGGGCCTAGAGCCTGTCCTTAGTGTTTGGTACCTGGCACTGGAGTTATTAGGGTGGGGGAGGGTGGCCCTGAGCGTGAGCACCTGATGCAGGAGGTGGTGGATTGATTGGCTTGCATATGAAAGGCATGCTAAAATGTGTGCCCCTTGCTAGCTCTAGAAATTGACTAGCTCTAGCAGGGACAGTCTTTCCAGGGGTCAGCAAGACTCAAGATGACATGGCATCAGAAGCACTAGAAATAAAAAGGCATGATTGATACATGTTGAAAATGCAAGAAAATTGTGTCCCTTAGGAGTTCAAAGAAATTTTGATATATGTTTGTGGTATAATATGAAATATATATTTGCTTATTGTCCTGGTCCGTGGCACAGAGCTCCTAACACTTTTGGCATTTCTGAGTGATAGGAGTGAGGGTAGCATCCTTTGCTACTTATGATAAGCTCTTTTCAACTACACCTAAGTATGTGTTAATGATGTCACTCTTGAAGGATGAAGGCTGGTTGCCAGAAGAAACAACCACATGATTTAGAGGGTTGGAACTTTCAGCCCTTCCACCCCTTCCACCCCTACCTCCAGGAAGAGGAGAGGGCCTGGAGATGGTGTTTAATCACCAATGGCTAGTGATTGAATTGGGCATGCCTAAGTAATGGAACCTTTGTAAACACCTAAATGTTTGGGTCCAGGGAGAGCTTCTGGGTTAGTGAACACATTGAGGTGCGAGTTGTGTCTTTTGGGCAAGGGAGCTCTATGCCCTTTCCCTCATGTCTTGCTCTAAGCATCTCTTCTGTTTGTCTGTTTCTGAATTGTATCCTTTATAATGAGAAATAAAAATAAAATCCTAAGCCTCCCAGCCAACTGAATGGACCCCCTCTTGGCCAAAAGGACCCCAGAGAAACCTTAAAAACTGAGTGCTTCACCATGACAGGGTGGGAGGTTGGACATGCCTCATTTTACCCCCTTTTCACTTTACCCCCCTCCTTGCCAACTACCATTAGACTTTCTTTCTTAGGGGTTAAACAGAATCTAGTCCTTTTGACAGGCTTGCTCCACTTGCAGGATGCCTCTGTGGTCTCCATTTTACCTCTTGGAGTACAGAGCCTAATTTTAGAGCATTTAAATGTTAAGTCTCCACCCCAAAGTGAACATGGGATGTATATAACACGAATGTTTGCTTAATACATATGTGCCCCACCTCCACCTCTTCATGAATACTCAGCTTCTCATGTCACATGTTAAATATGTATACTTAGCCAACCCATTTGGCATGAGTCCCTGTTCTGTCCTTCCCTCCTTCGAAGTGCCTGCTTTTGGTTTCTGCCAGAGGTTACACTTCTCAACTTGCAGAATGGCCAGCCTGTAGGCTATAGCCCTTTATAAGAAGTGAAGCTCTCTCCAAATTTATGAACCTTGTGATTCTTCAGTTGACGATAATAAACTTGTATTCATAAATAGTTTCCCCTGAGCTATGTGAGCAATCCTAACACATTTTTCAAACTGAGGAGAGGGTTATAGGAACCTCCAATTTGTAGCCAAGTCAAGAAAGTGTGGATAACTTGGGGACCCGCAGTTGGCTTAGGAAGGGGGGTACAGTGTTATGGGACTGAGCCCTTAACCTGTGGCATTTGTGCTAACTCAGGATAGATAGTGTCAGAATTGAGTTAAATTATAAGGACACCTAGTTTGTGTCTGCAGAGAGTTGGAAATCCTACATATTTGACGTCAGAAATGTGAGTATAGAAACAGCTTTTCTTTTAATGTGACATTTTACATTCCTAGAGAAAACACACATATGCGCGCATGAGTGCACACACACACACACACACCCCACTGCAAAAATGTGTGAAGTTTCCATTCACAGGCATGAAGTCATAGAGTGCTGTGACATAAAGGTATTTTCTTACATTGTTGCTCAACAACAGGCGTGAGGCATCTTTGCGGTCAGAGGAGACTGATGGTCTTCATTGTTGTCTGCTCTGAAACTCCATAAAAAATAACCTGATACATCTTTTCAGTACTAGTCACGTGATGAATTTTATAGAGGCTTTACAAAATAATGTTTTCAACCTCATTCCTTCATTTATTATCACCTTTTCCTTAATACACCCCATCTTCCTATATTCAAGAAATTAATAAACTAAACTGGTGTTTCTACAAGGCTCTAGTATAGCATCTGATGTCTCCTATAAACTAGCACTGCTATGCTGGGCCCTGTCAAATCATTAATTCTCAAATGCATATTAATACCCTCACTTATTAGATAGAGAAATATATATTTGTAATTTCTCAGTAACTTGTCCAGGGTTTTACAATGTTAGAGGGAGAGAAGCTTTTTCTGATTTCTCATATTGCCTTCTGGGGACCACTTACTTGAAAGACTAAATAGTTTTGATATATTTTTTCTGCCTAGGTAGTTAATATCTTTAATGATGGGCCTCTGTCAGCTACTGTTAGTGTTTATTTAAGTCATATTTGTAGGTATCAGAGGAGTACATTGTTGGCCTTCTAGCAGAAATAGGAAATTTAGACTCTTTCCTTCCCTCCCTAACTCCAATTCCTAAACTATATATTATCTTTATCATGGTAAAAACTTTGTAACCATCCCTACTGGGTTTTCTCAGAATGTATGTATGAAGTTAACTAAATGCATGAACTCTGCTTTCCAGTTTATCCCTGAACTTATGTATTTTATAATAGTGATTTTAAAACTCTAGGGCTATCTTTGAATACTGACAACCAGCCAGAACTAAATCATTTTGATGTGACACTCTTTTTAAAGACTGAAGAGAAATTGATAGCCTCTCTAACAACAATTTTGTACATACACACATAAATGTATATATGTATGTGTTATTCTCTCACTCAAGGTTTGTTATTCTCTGCTAATGTGCTATTGCCCAGGATTACTTAATTAAACATGACTTAAAAGTTGCATTATGCTTTAAACTAGTGACAGAAATTGCTTAACATGATTTCTTGGTTATACGCTGCCTTTGGAATGGCAAGAAAGCAGAGTCAAGAAAATATAGTCACTCTGTTAAATCTTTATTTATTTTCTAAGGAGTGAGAGAGCATTTTTATCCAAGTGATGAGAACCTCCTGGAGTTGATTGACTTAAATTAGCTTGATTGCTTTTTATCAATCGCAGCTGCACTATTTAGCATAAAAATGCAAAACATCTAAAAAGCATTTGCCTTGCAGCATACTAGAAAGATGTTTTTAGTTAGTTTTAAGATGTTTCAAATTTTTATTCTGCACAGATTCTCTGAGAATGTATCCAGAACATATCTAGTTACAGAGAATTAGTACAGATATTGTAAACTTTGAGAAAATGAATTAAAGAAAATATGCTGTTTTATGAATTACATATTTAGAATTTGGGCTTTTTAGCTTTTAAATGTCTCTCGTAAGTTAAACAGTACAGTAATATTTGTAGCAGTGGCCGAGCCAAGCAACTGCTGCTAAACATTAAAAAACAGTTGTTGGAACTTTTCACATAATGAGCCATTTGGCTTTTCTTGTGGAGCCGTGACATGGTTCAGTGGAAACTGGCTGTTGTAAAGTTGGGTAAAACCAGCTTTGTCTTGAAATCCTATGAATGAATTTCAGACCATCATCTTCGCTTTCTCCCTGGCTTAGATGGCTTAATGATGAGTATGACCGACTTAGCGAATGTCTTCTTGTGCGGGCAGAGCGGAGAGTACTCTGCTCCCTAAGGTGCCCCAGTTCTCTTTGTGACCCAGCTGCGTTTTTCTGATTTCTCCTTACTTGGCAGATTTTGCCTTTTGGTACATTTGGACATTGTCAACATGCCAAAGTCAAAAGAAGGAGCAGAGCTGGTGAGAAGGAAGGGGAGAGAAAGAGGGAGATACTGAGCTTGTCTTGTTTTTGTGTAAACCACGTATTGGTCGTGGTTGGTAGAAAGTGAATCTCTGGTAGACACTGGGCCTGAAGTGCAGGATTTGAGTTCATTCATAGAACAGAACCTCATGGATACACCAAGGGCACATTCTCTCAGCGTGGGCTCCGGGTTGCAGTGCCTGCCTGAAAAACAAATTTTCCCTGTAAACATATTTTCAAATGGTGTGCTGATATTTCTTTGTTGGACATTTAATGTCATATGTGTGAGAATATATTCTGTTGCATACATGTGCCTACGTTTATTTGGCTGATTTTTCTCCTACTTTAAAGGGTGTGAAGGGTTATGCTCCTGGATCTACGAGGGGTTCCCCCAAAACCTGGATTTATTTGTAAAAAATTATGTTTTTATTCCTACATGTTTAAACTTCCGTTACCTTGAAAGTACTCTCTGTTTGATGTAAGACACCTATTGAGAAGTGTTTTTTCACTGCTCAAAACAGTTTTTGAACTTATCAATTTTGATGCCTTTTAGTGCTTCTGCTGTTTTTTTGTTTCACCTCTTCCGCATCAGTGAGACGTTTCTCTTTAGGACTTTTCCTTTTTTTCTTTAATTATTTTATTTTATTTTATCTAGAGAAACAAACAAAAAAAGTCACTTGGGACAAGATTAGGGGAATAGGGAGGGTAGGGCATAGGGGTCATGCTGTTTTTTTTTTTTTTTGTCAAAATCTGCTGAACACTCAGCATGGTATGAACCATATATTAATATTAGAGCACATTAATAATATATTGAGAGTGGAATGAAGAATTATTTTTGGTGTGCTTTCATGGTGGAAGAACCAGTTATCTGTTTGCCACAACTTGGGACGTTACTTCTGCAAATTGCGACCGTCTCAAAATTTCCAAATAAAAACTTTGGTTGACTGTTTGATCCACAGGAACAAATTTCGAGAGTAGTACAAGGGGCCCACCCTCCAAAAAGATAATTTTGGTTTTCCCTCATATAGTGGGAATGTAGAAGCCATGTGCTCTCAATTGGAGAGAGACTTATTCTTGAGCCATTGTCAGGCTGTGGGCTCCTCCCATCCCCACGAAAGCATCTGGGAAACAGTAACCAACCCAACAATCAAAAGAAGCAGGGGTGTTCCTCATGAACAGATGGGACCTTGACAAGAGCAGATATGTATCCTGGACTCCAGAGGTGACCTTGGCAGATATGAGATTGATGAGGTCGGAGGCTTTTTCCACTAGCTTTTTATTCTGAATAAGTTTTTGACGATCTACTTAGATATGTAGAAGCAAATAAGCCAGTCTTAGATGTATAATTTCATTCTGGAGAAATTTTTGAAAAAGACTTTACCTGTTTCAGTACTGTCTACAGGCTGCTTTCCAAAAATAATTCTTCACCCCACTTTCAATGTATTATTAATATGCTCCAAATGATACTATTAACACTTAAGTCAATCACAATTTTAACATTATGACAGACTGCTAAAAATTGTTTCCATGTTACATTCTAATCTTTGTTATGTTGATATACATTATGGTTGACATAGTTACGTCTATAATAAATAAAAAATCTAGGCTTTTGAGTTTTTACATTTAAGTTTATGTCACTAAACGTACTCATGTAGTTGTGAGCCTCCATATATACATATATGTACATATATAGGGAAAAAGCCTTTAGCACATCTCTCATATTGGGTCTGTTTATATATATACATATATTTATTTATATATACATGTATATATATTTTTCAGTTGGTGTCTCACCCTAGCACCCAGGCTGGAGTGTAGTGGCATGATCATGGCTTACCATAGCCTTTGACCTCCTGGGCTCAGGTTATCCTTCTGCATCAGCCTCCCAAGCAGTTGGGACTACAGATATATGCCATCACGCCTGGCTCATTTTAAAATTTTTTTTGTGGAGACACAGTCTTGCTATGTTGCCTAGGCTGGTTTCAAACTCTTTTGCTCAAGTTATCCTCTCACCTTGGCCTCCAAAAGTGCTGAGATTACAGGTGTGAGCCATTGTGCCCAGCCTCCCAATATTTATTCTTAATCATGCTGTGTGCCTCGATTTCCCCAGCCACATTCCTGCTTTTGATCATTGCAATTGTTTCTAAAATTTTTCACTAATGTAGATAATATTTTAGTGTGAGTATCTTTGAACATTTAGATCGTTGGATCAAAGGGTATAACCATTTTTATGGGTTCTTAAGTGTGCTTCTAAATTGCTTTATAAAAGATACTTGTATACCTTGTATAATGCCTCAGCAAAAGACTAATACCAAATTCCCTACAGTCATGCTAGTACTGGACTTTTTAAACTTAATATGTTCAGTATAATATTATTCTGCATTGTAACAACTTTAGTTATCTCGGTGTTGAATCTATTTCTGTGTTTTGTTTACTGTGTCTCTTTTCACCATGATTTGCCTACGTAGTGGATTCTTATTTAGTGTAAATTTACATTAGATATAATAGCTCTTTGTCTTAGTTGATGCAGGTATTTGCCCTCATGTTATTGATTACATTTTAAATTTTGGTTTTGTGAGTTTTCATGAGTTTTTTGGCTATAAATATAATTGAAACTGTTAGTCACTTCTGCCGTTGTTTTTAGTTCTTTCAAAGATCAGAGAAGTATTTCTGTTTCAATTTCAGCTTGTTCTCTATGCCTTGATGTGTGTTGCTGTTGTTGGTTTTAAAATATTTGTTTGTTTATAGTTTATTTGTTCTTTCCGAAAGTACAATACATGTACAAGGTCAAAACAATTTCAACATTGCAGTCGGAAGTGTCCCATGGCCACAGTTGTGTACCTTCATGTCCTTCACTTAGCAATATATCTCAGAGTTCATTTCACCCAAGAAACAGATGACCTTATGCTTTTCACTACTGCATCATACTCTGTTGCATTTGTGGAGTATAGTTTATATAACCAGCTTAACTTTATTTGGGGGAGAAAAACTTGCTTTCTAGAATCTGTCCAGCGTCTATTTTAGCATATGCTGCAAAGCATAGAAGTTAATTTTTTTCAATTTTACTAATTTGCCTTAATATAATTTATTTAATGGTCCTTCCTTATAATTTTGATTCGATTTTCATTTTATTTCCTTGCTATCATTGACCTTGTTGGGGGACCCCCCTGTCCTGTCACCCTGATTTATTAGTGCTGTCCTCTGTAGCAGGCTCCCCTACTTTGTGTTCTGAATAGATGAGAGACTGCTCCTTTCAATCCAAAATTGTCCTTTCAGATGATTTGCTATGCTTGCCTGATTTTTTTACATAAATTTTTTATTTTAAATATGTGGGTTACAATTCAGGGTATACAAATGTTCATTATGCAGCTTACCTGATTTTTTTACCAGTTGATTTCTACAATCATTTTCTTTATTTCTAAAAAGAATCATCTATAGGGTACATTCAATCTGGTTACAGAATGTATTTTGTGGTAGATTAGAAAAATGTACATTGTTACTGAAGCTCAGTATGTATATGCTTCCCTATTAATACAATCTATAAAATAACCCAGCAGTATGTTAGAATTCTTTTTTAGCGTTTATATTATTTTGATATGTATATATTTATATGAAACATGCAAGTGTGTATATATATTTGTATTCAGATCTTTTATTTTTATTCTAATGTTTTAAGAAATTATTGGTCATTTCAATTTGTTGTTTTATGTTAAGGCAGATAATGTTTTTATCCCTGTTTATTCTTTACAAATCTTTGTGTGCATGTGTCCTTATGAATAGTCAAACTTAAAAACATTATTAGACATTTGTTTCTATTTTTCACATAAATTCTTTTTTTTAATATTCAATGTTTTTTATTATAATATTGTGGGGTACAGTTAAGGGTTAGGTATACAAATATGCTTCGTTCAGTCACCCTTGTTGATAAGAGATGTCTCCCAGTCCCCAGAGAGATATTTACTACCATTAATCCCATCTCCCTACCCCTCCCCCCAATAGTTTCCCACCACTGTCAGTCATTTTCTTATGGTAATACGTTGGATGATCAAGGTCTACTATATGAGTGAGAACATGTTTCACATGAATTCTTAAAGAGTTTCTCTAGTGATGATGTGATGAGCCCTTGCTGTGGAGATACTTTTCCTTATGCAGAGAGAGCTTACATTTCCCTTTCAAAATGTTTTTAGAAGTGAAAAGTGCATTTTATTAAATCATGTTTTAATATCAATTAAAGTACTCGGATTTTCATACTTTGTTGGTATGGTGTTTCTATTAATAAAGTTTTTTATATTGAAGTATTCTAGGTGAAAGCTTTTTTGTTTTGGTGTGGTTTTTAAAGTATTTTAAATTCCATATGCTAGTTTTATTTAGGAATTTTATATCTCTACTAATAATGAAGATTGTATACACACAAATAGCTAGATTTGCGTGTTGATTTTTTTTTTTTTTTTAGAGATAGTATCTCTTTATTAGCAACTAGAATGAAGTTGTATTTTAACTTTTAGAACACAATAACAGTGACTCTTAGCAAAAAAAAAAAAATGGCATCAGATAAATCATTCGGTTTGTGTGCCTTTAGCTTATGACCTCTGAAAGTGTCAATAACCTGATGTAAATGGACCCTAAAGGTGTCTCCTGCATTTTCTAAGATTCTTATAGTTTGAGGTTTTATGTTTAGGTCTTTGATTTATTTTTTTTATTTTTATTTTTTTTTGAGTTGGAGTCTCACTGTGTCGCCCAGACTGGAGTGCAGTGGCCGCTCCCGGCCACCGCAGCCTCGACCTGCTGGGCTCCGGCGATCCTTCCACTCAGCCTTCCAAGTAGCTGGAACTACAGGCGCGCGCTACCACGCC
>CAUYQG010004751.1:0-15700 GCA_963574415.1 Tarsius wallacei
GGGACAGACACCATCTTCCTGGAGGCCATTGCCACAATTAATAAAGAGTTAACACAACTTGGAAATTATAGTATTCTGTGCACTCTCTCTAAAATGTGGGAACATATTTAATCTACAGAGCAATTTATGAGAAAGTCTATTACTCTTCTGCATTTTTAAGATTGGGTGTCTGAGACACGGAGTTTAAGTACAAAGGTGAAGGTCACATAGTTAGTGGGAGACTGAACTGGGATTCAAAGTCAGCATCTGTCCTTCCAAGCACTGTGCTCTGCTGTCTCATGAGTAGACTGAAGATTCCTTGCAAATAACCTCTAACGGGGACGTCATACATCCCACCCATTCCGTTCTCTGTTGCTTTTTTCATGGCCTGTTGCACTTTCCATTCTGAAGCTTTACCCCTATTTGTGAAATTTCTACTATGTCAGGTTATCGGCTTGATTTCTGCAAAAATCCATTTTCTCAAAAAAAAAAAGTCACTGAAGCAAAGCTTAAATTCTAAATGTCACAGCTGCCAATTAGCAGTGTGACCTTTACCAAGTCACTCTCCTTCTATGGGTCTCAGTTTTGTTTTTCTATATCCTCTAAGTTTGGCTACAGACCAGTGATTTTTTTTTATGATGATTTGAACAAAGGTGTTTGACTTTTAGCATTTAACAGGAAAGGTTTGAGTGTTAACAGTTAATGAAATTATTTGTTATAGGTATTTCATCTTCCAACAAATAACTAAACAGCGGTATACAGGGAAAGACTTTAACTTGAGATGAGTTTTCAACATGGAAAGAACCTTGATGACAGGTTGACAGGCCATAGAAATGATTGATTAAGTGTTTTTTTCAGTTGATAAAAGAATGACTGCATGAGTGTGGGTCGAATGTTCTTAATTAATGAAACAACCATTGTCAACTTTAATAAAATCTCTGATCCTTATAAAGTCATAAATATACTCTGCTAAACAAGATTAGTTAGAGAATTCCTGGCATTGTACCCACATAGGCTGGATTTTAACAGATGCTGCCCATGCCACTGACCTCACCTTGTCCAACTCTACAGCAGGTGATTTTTTTAATCAGGTTACTGGGGGGAGATTTGGAGAAGCAAAGTGCTTGTTGCTCCCTAGATCACATAATCTACAAACTGTCCTTTCTATCAATTTATTTAGGCAGAATGACTCTTCCAGTCTGTGTTTTTTTTTTGTTTCGGGAAGCACCTCTATTACAACATTAATCCTGCTGAATCATGACTATTTATCTGTCATTCCCTCTAAACAATGAGCACGTTGATGTTGAGGACTGTGTCTTGTTTCTTTCTCCCTCACTTCCGATTCCCCCTCCAATGTCTGGTGTACATAAATCATGAGAGCAACATCGCTTAAACTTTATAACCAATGAGGTAATCAAAGTTGTAAAATGATAACTACAAATGCTCCTGGTTCTATAATTATGAGTCATGCACTTATGAAAGTAGTGAAAGATCTATGGGTGTTGCATATTCTTCAACAAATGCTGGGGTGCCACAAGGGAGGCACCTCACCCCAGGGTCCCTTCTTCCAGATGTCTCTCATCCACCGTCAGCTTCATGCCTGAGCATATCCTTGACCAAGCAGCTGTCTGCCGTCAGAAAGTCTCATATTTTTGGAATGTTACGTGGGTCCTGGAACTGCCTCAAGTGATCTTGGCCAGATCCTTCACTGTCCACCACACACATTTCTACAAGGAATTTTCACTTCTTTCTCAGGGTCTTTTGCATACCTTATATCCTCTGTTTCCACGGCTACTTTCTTAGTCAAATTTGAATCATTCAACACCTGGGCCCTCCATTTTTTTCTGATGGTAATTGCTTTAATATAATAGATATTAGAATTTGCTTTGTTCTGTAAAATATTAAGGTATATAATTCATATTTTGACTGCAAGATATCTGCAAACTAATTGTGACAATTAATGTGAACAGAGACAATACTTTGATTTTTCCATATTATATTAAATACAGCTTGGAAAGATTGGAGAATTATACTACAAGACGATATGAAATAAGAGTCTTAAGAGAGAAAAAGATATCCCAAGGTGTTCAGAATAAGCCACCACCCTGCATACTCATGACAAAAAATCTTCCTTAAACTCCATCACCATCAATGAACTTCTTAGTATAGAAGGATAGTTCTTAGTATAGCCTCCAGGGGTTGAAAGTCTGCTACTCAAAGTCTAGTCTATGTACCAATGTCACCAGCAGCACCTGAGAACTTATTAAAAATGCAGACACTTAGGCCATTCCAAACCTATTGAAGCAGTGTCTGCATTTTAACAAGATGCCAGATTACTGACATACACATTACAGGTTGAGAAGTAAAGCTCTCTGGACTTCCAATGGCCTATAGTAGGACTGAGCAGCATTTTTTAGGCACAGATATTGAGCATGTAGTAAAGTTGTGTATACCAGCTTTATTTTTCTCTTATATTTTTAACATTTTAGAAAATCATTTGCTGAATATCCTGTAAATTAAGATATACATATCATATATAAAGATAGAGATTATATACACATATATTTCAACCTATAAGAGACAGTGTAGTATTTTAAAACTATGAATGAATTTAAATCCCAGCTCTATGAACTATGGTATGAAACTAGGCAATTTATCTATGCCTCAATTTCTCCTCTATAAAATAGGTATAACAGAACCGAACTCACAGGGTAATTAGGCAAATTAGGTTTGTTAACATTTATAAAGTGTTTAGAATCATATCTAGCATATCATAAACACAATATAAGAATTTGAAGAATAACTTAAAATAAGCATAGAAGCTCAAACGAAAAAATTAACAGTGAGATTTAGCCACACAGTATTGATATCTTTGTACATTTTAGAAAGACCTCAGAAGTAAAAAATTGAATTCAGAATAGAGGTCCCAATCATTATTTCATTTCATCTAAACAGAAAAATTGTGAAGAAGATGTATTGCTGCTCACATTTTGAATATATGAAAACTGAGACTGAGTGGAATGATATAATTCATCCAAGATCATCAATGATATAACACAAGCTGAGATAAAGTACATTGCTTTCATCCAGTTCAACTTTTGCAAAATATTGATTAAATATCAAGCACTTAATAGGGCCTGAAATTACAGAGAAATGGATCTAAGTTTAAGGAAAGAAAAATACGTTTGGGAGACATAATCTGGGGAAAGAATAGCAGATTGATAAGCAATGTGAGTGAAAAATAACAAATATACATTCACGTATGGATATTAAAATATGGTGATGCATTAGGAAACACCAGGAAGTCTATTTCTTAACAGGGATGCTGGTAGTACTGTTTTTAATTTTCTGAGGCACCTTCACACTATTTTCCATAATGGCTACACCATTCTTCATTCTCATAATATAAGGGCTCAAGTTCTGTGACATCTTTTTCAATATTTAACCTTTAATAATATTCATTACCAAAAGCAAGAGGTGATCTCTCATGGTGGTTTTGATACACACTTTCCTGATAAAAGTGATGTTGAATACCTTTTTCTAAAACTGGTGGCCAATTGTATGTAGTTTTTGAAGAAATGCTTATTCCATTCTTTTGTTCATTATTTAATCAAGAAATTTCTATTATGTTTTGTTTATTTTGTTATTGAGTTGTTGAAGATTCTTTTTCATTTTGGATATTCTATTGATTGCTCTTTAACCATGCAGAATATTTTTAGTTTGTTATAGTCACATGTGTTAATTTTTGCTTTTATTTCCAGTGATTTTAGTGTCTTATCCAAAAAATAATTACCAAGACCAAAGTCAAGAATACTTTTCTTTTTTTTTTCCCCTAGGGGTTTCATGGTTTCAGGTCTTACATTTATGTCTGATTTGAGTTTATTTCTGTGTATGGTGTTAGATAAGGGTCCAGTTTCATTCTTTTGAATGCGGATTTTCCAACACCAGTTGTTGAAGAAACTATCATTTAACCATTGTGTGTTTTTGGAGGCCTTCTCCGAGATTAATTGACAATATATTAGTGGGTTTTTTTCTGGGCTCTCTATTCTGTGTCATTGGTGTATATGTCTATATTACTGGGAGAAGAAGTGCAAATCTCAGGGTGGACTATGGATTGATGTTGACGACCGGGTTCTTGTGTTCAGGTTTGGAAAGAATTCACAGACAGACATATAAAGTAGCAAGACAAGCGAGTAGTTTTATTAAGCCAAGAATAGTACACTCTGAAGAGAGGAGAGTTGGCAGAATCAGCCAATAGAAGCTGCTGTTCTGTATCTATTGTTGAGTTATAATTTTTATTCTTAGGGGTACTAAGGGCTGTGTTTTGGGGTATTTTTTTTCTTGGAAATGGGTGTTTTTTCTTAGAAATGAGTGGTTTTTTGAGCAGGGTTACTGTTACTCCTCCCTCATGTCAAGTGGGGCAGACTTAGGCTTTATAGGGGTATACTAGGACAGTCATGGTGTCAGGTGTATGATGGAAATGGGGGCTCCCTTAGGGTAATTTTATGTTAATGGTATTATAATAAGCTTAGATGAAGCAAAGGACATTTAATTGAGCAATTGCACCTGCATCTGAGTTGGGATAGTACCATTCAGCAAGCATCTTGGTACAACAGGAAGTTCTTAATCGCCCACATTAACCACGTTTTCAACCGCTAGATGCATAGCAGGGGTGGTACAGGAGTGTTCAAGTGGGTATTACCTTTCTTTGAGATCCTCTCCTTCTGTCTACATAGCCAGGTCCTAACTATCTCCTGTCTCACCTGTTTTTATGCCAATACCATAATATTTTAATTATAATAATTTCACAATAATTTGAAATAAGGAAGTTTGATGCTTCAAGCTGTGTTCTTCCATAAGATCACTTTTTTGTGATTCCATTCAAATTTTAGGATTATTTTTCTATTTCTGTGAAAAATGCTACAGCAATTTTGATACGCATTGCATTAATCTGTGGATTGCTTGGGGTAATATAGGCATTTTAGCAAAATTAATTATTACAGTCCATGGATATAGGATTTCTTTCCATCTATTTGTGCCTTCTTAAATTTTGTTAATATAAGTTTTTTGTTTTGCTTTTTGGTGAGCAATTTCATTTCTGGGTATATATCCAAAAGATTTGAAATCAGAATCTTTTTTTTGTGGGGGGGTTGGAGTCTCACTCTGTTGCCCAGACTGGAGTGCAGTAACACGCTCCTTGCCACCTCAGCTTTGACCTGCTGGGCTCAGGAGATCCTTCCACCTCAGCCTTGGAAGTAGTCAGAACTACAGGCGTGTGCTACCTTGCCTGGCTAATTTTTGATTTATTGTAGAGACAAGGTCTTGTCAAGTTGCCCAGGTGGGTCTCGAACCCACAGGTTCAGGCAATCCACTGGCCTTGGCCTCCCAAAGTGCTGAGATTACAGGCTGAGCCACTGAGCAAGGCTGAAATCAGAATCTTAAAGAAATATCAGCACTTTTATGAACACTGCAGCATTATTCACAATATCCAAGATATACAAATAGCCAAATACCTACCAATAGATGACTGTTTTTTTTAAATGTGGCATATGCATACAATAGAATACAATTCAGCTTTAAGAATAAAGAAGATATTACCACTTGTGATAACTTGACTGAATGTAGATGATATCGTGCTAAGTGAAATAAGCCAGTTACAGAAGGACAAATATTGCATGATTCCACTTACATAAGGCATCTTAGATAGTCAAGCTCCCAGAAGCAGGCAATTGTCGGGGACTGATGGAAGAAGGAAATAGGAAATTGTTGCTTACTGGGTATAAATTTTCATATATGCAAGATGAATAAGTTTTAGAGATTTTCTGTACAACATGGTGCCTAGAGTTCACAATACAGTATTACACATTTTTAAATATATTAAGAGGGCAGATTTCATTTGAAATGTTTTTATTACAAAAATAAAATCATAAAATCACACAAGGATATTTTTGGAGCTGAAGACTATGTTTAGAGTTAATTTTGGTGGTGGTATCATACATCTATAAATATGTTAAAACTCATCAAAATGTATATATTAGATATATGCACTTTTGTGTATATCAATAATATTTCAGAAATGCCAAAAAAGAGTGACACTGGGAGTGAGGGAAGTTGGAGGTAAGAATTATTCTTTTTGTTGTTGATATTGTTATTCTTTTTGTTTAGTTTTACTGTTTGTTAAAAAGCTTTTTTGAGATACATTAATATACCAGAAAGTTCACTTTTAAAAATATACAAAGTAAGGCCGGGGTCGGTGGCTCAGCCTGTAATCCCGTGCTTTGGGGGCCGAGATGAGTGAGTTGCCTGAGACCGCGGGTTCGAGACCCGCCTGGGCAACTTGGCGAGATCTCATCTCTACAATAAATCAAAAAATTAGCCGGCTGTGGTAGCACGCGCCTGTAGTTCCAGCTACTTGGAAGGCTGAGGCAGAAGGATCGCCTGAGCCCAGCAGGTCGAGTCTGCGGTGGCCGGGAGCGGCCACCGCACTCCAGTCTGGGCAACAGAGTGAGACTCCGACTCAAAAATAATAAATAAATAAATAAATAAATAATATATAAATTGATTCTTATTGTATATTCAAAGAGTTGTGCAACCATCATTACTATTTAGTTCAGACATTTTTAATTTTCTTAAAATATCCCAATTTTCATTAACAGTCATTTCTGACCCTCTCAGATAATAGTAAATACTTATCTTTTTTCTGTTTTTAATTTGCCTATTCTGGACATTCTATATATATTAAATTGTGCAACATGTGGCCTTTTGTGTCTGGCTTTTTCATTAGCATAATATTTTGTGTTTTTTTATTTTAAAAATGTTGGGTACAATTCAGGATTAGCTATACAAGTGGTCATAGTACAGGTAAAGTTTACGTCTCCCTTTGGTCCACACTTTGTCTGGTTTTAGATCAGGTATTCTTATCGATGTTATGCTTCCTTCCCCTCCTCCCCACCCACTGACTGCCTTCCCCTGGCAGTTTTCAGCTACTTCCAATCCCTTTCCTACAGTAATATGCTAAATGTTCAGGGTCCACTTATGAGTGAGAATGTGTAGTACTCGTTTTTTTGTGTCTGTGATAAATCACTGAGTACTACAGACTATAAATCCATTCCATTGTGCATATGTTCCACATTTTTTAACCAGTCCAGTTTCAACGGGCAGCATGGTTGGTTCCATGTTTTTGCTATTTTGAAGAGTGCTGCAATAAACATGTATGTGCAGGTATCTTTTTTGTAGAATGAGTTGAGTTCCTCCAAGTATATTCCCAGAGTGAAATTGCTTAGCCATATGGAAGATCAATTTCTAGTTCTTTTAGAAATTGCCACACTGTTTTCCATAGAGGTTCAACTAGTTTGCATTCCCACCAGCAGTGTAGAAACATTCCCTTTTCACCACATTCTCACAGGCATCTGTTTTTTATTTATTTATTTATTTTTTTGCTTGTTTTTTGTTTTTTAATTTTGGACATTCTTACTGGAGATTGATGGTATCTCAATTTGATTTTGATTTTTACTTCTCTGATGATTAGTGAGGTTGAGCCCTTTTTAATGTGTCTCTTGGCTGCCCGTATGTCTTCTTCTGAGAAGTGTCTATCATGTCTTTTGCCCACATTTTAAGGGAGAGGTTTGTTTTTTTTTCCATTCGATACGTTTGAGTTCCTCGTATCTCCTGGATGTTAGGCCTTAGTCAGTTACACAGTTGGAAAATATTTTGTCCCAGTCTGTGGGCTGTCTCCCGGTTTCTTGATGGTTTCTTTTCCTTTGCAGAAGCTTTTCAATTTGGTGAAATCCCACTTGTCTATCTTATCTATTATGGCATGGACATCTGGGGTTTTGATTAGGAATTGGTTACCTATTCTTATTTCCACAAGGGTGTTGACTGTGTTTTTTAATATTCTTATAGTTTGAAGTTTAACTTCAGGTCTTTGATCCACTTTGAATTGATTTTTGTTTTTGGTGATAGGTAGGGATCCTCCTTGAATCTTCTGCATATGGTCAGTCAGTTTTCCCAGCACCATTTACTGAATAAGATCTCCTCTCCCCAGTGGTTGTTGGTAGAGGCTTTGTCAAAGATGAGTTGGTTGAGAAATTGAAGTTTTGTTTCTGGAATCTCTATCCTGTTTAATTGGTCTATATGCCTGTTCTTGTAACAATGCCAGCCTGTTTTGATTATTGCAGCCTTATAGTAAGGTTTAAATTATGAAAGTGTGATACCTCCCACTTGTTTCCTTTTCTGAAGATTGTTTGACTATTCAAGGTTATTTATGTTTCCATATGAATTTCTGTATTGTCATATCCAGGTCTGAGAAAATGATTTTGGTATTTAAAGGGTATTGAGTTGAATCTGCAGATTGCCTTTGGTAAGATGGACATCATAACAATGTTGATTCTTTCTATCCATGAGCATGGAATATTTTTCCATTTGTTTGTGTCTTCTTGTATTTCTTTAAGCAGTGTTTTATAGTTTTCATTGTAAAGATCTTTCACTCCTTTGGTTTGAAAAATGCTGAGGTATTTCATTTATTTTGTGTCTATTGTGATTGAGATTCTGCTTTTTATTTGGTTCTCTGACAGTTTGTTTTTGGTACATAAGAATGTGATTGTCTTTTGCACATTTATTTTCTACCCTGAGACTTTGCCAATGTTCTTTATTAACCCAAGGAGGTTTTTGACAGATTCTCTTGGATTTCCCAAGGAGTAGAATTGAGATATAGGATTATATAGCCAGCAAAGAAGAATAACTTAACTTCCTCCTTTTTTTCTGTTTGGCTACCCCTGATTTCCTTCTCTTGTCTGATTGCTCTAGCTAGGCCTTCTAATACTATGTTGAACAGGAGAGGTGAAAGTAGGCAGCCTTGTCTTTTTCCTGTTTTCAAGGAAAATGCTTCCAATTTCTGTCCATTTAGCAATATGCTGGCTGTAGGTTTATTGTAGCTGGTGCTTACTATTTTGAGGCATGTTTTTTCTATGTCTAGGTGTTCAAGGGTTTTTGTCAAGAAGGTATGCAGAACTTTATCAAAAGTTTTTGCTACATCTAATGATATAATCACATGTTTTTTGTGTTTATATCTGTCAATTATTTAATTGTATTTATGGTAGTAGATGCTGAACCAGACCTGCTTCCCAGGGAAGTTGCTTACTTGGTCATGGTTGATGATTTTTGAGATGTGTTGTTGGATCCAATTTGCTGGAATCTTCTTGAGAATTTTTGCATCTATGTTCATGAGGGATATTGGCCTATATTTCTTTATTTTTGTTGTTTCTTTACTTAGTTTGAGTGTCAGTGTGATATTAGCAACGCAAACTGATTAGGGGAGAATTCTGTCTTTCTTGATTGCCTGGAATACTTTCAATAGGATTGGTATCAGCTCCTCCTTGTATATTTTATAGAATTCTGCTGGGAAGTCTTCTGCTGCAGGGCTACTTTGTAGGTAGTTTTCTTATGATGGAGTCAATTTCCTGGGTTGTTATTGGTCTATTTAGTGTCTCAATATCTTCTTGTTTCAATCTTGGGAGATTGTGTGATGTCAGAAAGTTATTCATTTAATTTAGGTTATTGTGTTTGTTTCCATACAAGTGTGCATAGTAACCTCTGATAATCTTTTGTACTTCCTCAGGGTCTGTAGTGATTTGATCTTTTGCATTTCTGATGGTGTTTATTGTATTTTTCCTCTCTTTTTCTTGGTCATTGTGACTAGGGGTCCACCAATCTTTTTTATCCTTTCAAAGAAACAGTTTTTTGTTTTGTTGATTTTTTTCTATATTTTTTCTTCCTTGTATTGCATTTGGGCTTTTACTTTGGTGATCTGGATTTTTCTGCGGAAGTTATGGTTTTGGGGGTCTTGCCTTTCCAGCTTCTTTAGGTGACTTGCTAGGGTGTTAACTTATCTTTCTATTTTTTTGATGTGTGTGCATAGAGATATAAATTCCTCTTAGTACTTTTTTCATGACATCCCAAGGGTTTTGGTAAGATGTTTCTTTTCTTTCCTTTGTTTCCAGGATTCTTTTAATTTTTGTTTTGATTTCTGTGTTGACTCAGATGTTGTTCAGAATCATGCTGTTTAGTGTCCATATCTTTGTGGGTTTTAGCGGAATTTTATTGGTGGTGATATTTATTTTTATTCCACTATGGTCTGAGAAGGTGCATGGCAGTATTTCAATCTTATGATATTTGTTTATGTTTGATGTATGGCCAAAAGATGTGGTTGGTCTTGGAGTACATGCCATGTGATGATGAGTAGAATGTGTATTCTGTGGTTTTTGAGTGGAGTGCTCTGTGAGTATCTATTAAGTCCATTTGGTCAAGCATCAAGTTGAGTCTCCAGATGTCTCTGTTGATTGTTTGCCTCAATAAACTATCTAGGGCTGTTAGTGGGATATTTATATTACCAGCTACGATAGTGTAAGAGTCAAAATCTTTTTTTAGTTTACTTAGTAGTTGCTTTATAAATGCTAGTTTTCCTATGTTGGATGTTTAGGATGGCTATTTCTTGTTGATGGATTGAACATTTTATCATTATGTAGTGTCCTTCTGTATCTTTTTAAAATTTTTATAGCTTAAAAGTTTTATCTGATATTAAGATTGCATCTCCTGCCTTCTTTTGAGAGCCATTCACCTGAAAATTTGTTTTCCATCCTCTAACTTGAATCTATAGGTATCCGTTGTGGTGAGATGTGTTTTCTGGATGCAGTAAATTATGGGGTCATGCTATCTCTAGTTTGCCATTCTATGTCTTTTTAGTGGTTCATTTAGTTCATTCACATTCAGACTGATTGTTGAAATATGAGTTTTATCCCTGTAATGAGGTTCTTATTTTATTACATTATAAGTGTTTTTACTTTGCTTTCTTTTAACTTTTGGGTTGATGTATGTGTGTGTTTTCAAGTTTACACTCACAATGTATTCTTTGCAGATTCTGTATTCTCCTGTTCTCTTGGCAAGTGTGGCCATTC
Organism: Tarsius wallacei; assembly: GCA_963574415.1. Taxonomy (NCBI): domain Eukaryota; kingdom Metazoa; phylum Chordata; class Mammalia; order Primates; family Tarsiidae; genus Tarsius; species Tarsius wallacei. Next base: position 10,932 of record CAUYQG010004751.1, read on the forward strand.
TTTATATATATATTCTTTATATATACATTCTTTATATATATATATGTATATATATATGTATATATATATCTTCTGTGCTCAGTACCTTTTTAAGCATTTCTTATAGAGCTGGTCTGAAAGCTGCATAATCTCTTGGGGACTAGAGTCTGGGAAAGATTTTAATTCTCCATTGCTGATAAAGCTGAGCTTTCTGGGTAGGAAATTCTTGGCTGAAATTGCTTATCTTTGAGGTCTTTGAAAACTGGACTCCAATACTTTCTAGCTTGTTGTGTTTTGCTGATAGGTCTGCTTCTATTCTGATTGTTCTTCCCTGGTAAATAGTCTGACTTTTCTCTCTTGCTCCCTTTAGGATTTTTTCTTTTGTACCTACTTTTGTAGGTGAATTACTACGTGTCTGGGGTTGGTCTTCTCACTTGATGGCTTGCGGGGTCTCTCTTTATCTTTTGTGTTTGGCTGGTCACATCGCTGGTGTAATATGGTAAGTTTTCTTAGATAACCTACTGAAATACTTATTCTAATGTGTTCTCCATTTCCCTTTCTTCTGGGATACCAATCAGGTGTTTGGCCTCTTGATAAAATCACACATATCTTGAAGGTTTTGTTCTTTCTTTCAGAGTTTCTTTCTATTTTTTTACAGATTGGGTTAATTCCACGTTTAGGTTCTCGAGCTTTGAGATTCTTTCTTCTACATGATTAATTCTTCTTTCCATGCCTTTCATCTTGTTATTTATACCTGGATGAAGTTTTTATGACCAAAATGTCTACTTATAAGGTTTTCAATGTTTCATCTTATCTTTCTTGACTCTTATTCAGTCTTTCCATTCATTTTTTTATACTTGTATTCTGGGTCCAGTCATTGATGGCTTCCATTGTTTGGGCTCTGAAGTCTGATTTTTCATGCACTGCCTCTTTGTTACACTGGGAATTACCTGTATTCTTTGTTTGATTTTTCCAATTTTGTGGAAAATTTTTTCCAATTTTATGGACAGATCTCTTTCTTTTGTCTTGTGCTCCATTATTCAGTGGAAGTGGGAGGGGCTTTCACTTATGATGTTTGTTCTGTCCTCTGTTCTTCCCTGATCAGGGCTCTGAATTTGTTCTATTTTGAAAAAGAGCTGGGGTGAGAAGTTTTGCTGTCTCTTGCAGTTTTGAGTTTAAAAAGATGGAGAATAGGGAGCTAGGATTCAGAAAATACTTGCAAGTCACAATGTTCACTGACTGGGGTATGAGAACCCTGAGACCTACTCACCACCACCACCCTATATGATGATACAATAGGTGTGTATGAGTACCCACTGAATCCAAGATAAAGTAATGGCAGTGAGAAGAACAGAGAAAAGTAGAATGAAATAGAATGGACAATGATAATAATAACAATAATAATAATTACAGAAAAGCAAAAACAAAAACCAATAAAACACGTGCACACACACACTCACACACCCCAAAACAAACAGGAAAAATCACACAAAGTACCCCCAAAACAGGAAAGCCAAACACACATGCACATCTAGCAAAAAAACAAAAGAATAAGGGCAAAGAAAGAAATAAAATACAAGAGAGAAAAATAGAGGGATAATGCAAATCAAACTCTCACACACATTCACATAAATATTAACTACAACAAGAGAGGAATAAAAAAGAAAAAACAAAATATAAACACTCAATTCTTCACATATGCACACAAACAAAAAGATGAAAGAATAAAGAAAATAAGGAAAGAAATAAGGGAGGGGGGAAGCAAATTGAACCTTTACAGACACATTCATGCACAAAAAAAGGAATGAAAAAAATTTAAAGAGATTTATGGGCACTAAGTACCCTCCTGTGACAGATTCAGTAATTGTTCCTCTCATCTGCTCACAGGTAAGTCCATCTGTTGTCTCCTGCAGTGCTATGGCCTTGTTCACAATCTCCCCAGTATTCCCAAGAAAGATGGGGGGTGGTAGAGATTGGTAGGGCATCAGTTCTCCCCTCCCAATTCTCATACGGTCAGGTGTATCCTCTTTGGTAGAGAGGTGTGTGATTGTCTCCTCCCCAGGTGCTGGCAGAGGGAGACCCAGCTAGGTTTATCTCAAAGTTTTCCTAGCACAGCCACTCTCCAGGCTTTACTTGAGTTCCTCCCTCTCATGCCCCAGCGATGTGAGTCTAATTTTCACAGAATTTCTGGGAAGGTGGGTGTTAGTTCAGCCCCAGACTCACTTCCCATATCTTGGAGGGTCTTCCTCATACATTTCTGGTCACACCCTTTGTCCCATGGCTGAATCAGGGCCAGAAGTGGGGCACCTGAGACTCCACTTTTCTTATCCCTGTGAAGTGTGTGTTTTCAGAATATTCCTCCTGGGTCACTGTCAACCTTTGAGCAGTTAACCCATCAGTCACAAAGATCAAGTCTGTTTCTTCTTGCTGGAGCACTTCTCTGCCCAGTTTTCAAGATGGTGGCAGTATGCCTGCTTCTTCTTCTCTAGTGGAGTTCTGCCTCTGGCTCCTTCCCAGTGTTCCCTCTGTGACCCTTGCTGCCAATGTCTGGCCAGGTGCTACAGTGCTGAGGCAGACACTGAAGCTGGGAGTCAGTCCTGGCAGCTTTTTTCCAGGCAGGGCTTTGTTGATTTTATTTATCTCTATCTATCTTTCTATCTATCTAGTTATTTTCTTTTTTAATTTTTATTTAAAAATTGTGGGGTACAATCCAGAGTTAGGTATACCAATATTCACTCTGCAAGTATCCCTGTTGATGAGGTGTGCCCCCTCTTCCTCAGGCAGATATCAACTACTACCAATCCTACCTCCCCGCCCCCCATCTTTCCTCTCATGGTTTCCTGCTACTGTCAATCCTTTTCTTATAGTATTATGGTAGTTGTTCAAGGTCCACTTATAAGTGAGAACATGTGCTACGCAACTCTTTGTTTCTGTTGATACCTACAGAACACTCCACCCAGTGACCACAGAATTTGCATTCTACTCATCACCACATGGAACATACTCTAAGATCGACCACATCATTGGCCATAAATCAAACATAAACAAATTTCATAAGATTGAAATCTTGCCATGCATCTTCTCAGACCACAGTGGAATAAAAATAAATATGAGATTGAGAGAACTGGAAGATGGCGATGGGGCAGCCTGGTCTATGAGACCCTCCGCAAAGGAGAATGCAGAAGGTCTCTGGCTCTCTTCCCGGGGACTGCAGATCCCATCATTGGCAGCCTGCTGTTCACACGGAGCTCAGCTGTCACCACCGCTGAAGCATCACAGCGGTCTGGAGAGCCACTGCTGCTGCAGACAGACACAGCAGCTGACACAGCAGCCGACTCAGCCGCCACCTCCGTGGCAGCCATTACATATCGCGCCACCCGTGCCTGAGGCAATCCATGACTTCAGACCTCGAAGCCCCTGCAAGCAAGATCTGCTGAGATCACTGCCTGCTCTACAGCCACCATGATGTCCTGCCAGGCCATGGGTCTCCTCCCGTGTTCCCTGAGGCAGGTTCTCATCTCCAGCCTCTATTCGGGCTCTTGTCCGGCTCCATTCTCTCTGGGGCGAGTGGCTGAGATAGCACCACCTGCTGGCAATTCAAGGTAACAACACCGAAATGGGAATAACAAGCTTGAACTGCCCTTCACAGCAGGTCAGGGGCAACTGACCCTAACTGTGAACAAATTTACCAGCCTGAGAAGACAGCTAGAAATCAGAGCTGAAATGACATTGGAATTAAACGAAAAGTCTCAGAGTGCGCTTGATTGGTTCTGTTAGTTTAATGACTTGATTCTATTCCTACTGTTTTGTTCCTTTTTTTTTCTTTTTTCTTCTCTTCTTTTCATTTTCTTCTCTTTTCTCCTCTCTGTAAACCATATCTTCTTATAGATGAACAGCACACCAATAAGGTGGTTGGTTAGCTTGCATGTTAGCATCATTGTATGTTTTAGATTTGTTTGTATGGGGGTTGGGTGGTCTGTAGCCGTGGTCTATTGTTTTTATGTGTTTCAGTTTAGATCTCTCTGTCCATTTGTTGGTACACTCATCTGTTTCCCCCCGTACTCCTCTCTCTCTCCACTCCCTTCTTCCCCCCACTGTCTGCTCCATTCTCTTCCCTCTGTTAACCTCATTTTATTTCAGGGAGTAAACCTACAAACCCACCACATGGACAGAATCAGGAAAAGCAAGACCACAAAAACCCTAATTTCAGCAGTACAATCCAGATCACCAAAATAAAAACCCCAATCCAGGACATAGAGACAAAAAGAAAATACAAAAAGTCAATGAAACAAAAAGCTGGTTCTTCAAAAGGATAAACAAGATCGATGGTCCCCTAACTAGACTGACCAAGAAAAAGAGAGAAAAAGCCCAAATAAACACAATCAGAAACACAAAAGATGAAGTCACATCTGACCTTGAAGAAATACAAAAGATCATTAGAAACTACTATGTATACTTGTATGGAAACAAACTTGAAAACCTTAAGGAAATGGAGGACTTTCTGTCATCACACAACCTGCCTTGGTTGAAACAAGAAGAAATTGAGACCTTAAATAGACCAATAACAATCAAGGAAATTGACTATGTAATAAGAAAACTACCTACAAAAACAAAGCCCTGGACCAGATGACTTTCCAGCAGAATTGTAAAAGACATTTAAAGAGGAGCTGATACCAATCCTATTGAAGGTATTTCAGGCAATTGAGAAAGATGGAACTCTCCCCAAATCATTTTATGAAGCTAACATCACATTGATACCCAAGCCAGGTTAAGACCTAACAAACAAAGAG
>CAUYQG010004753.1:0-23885 GCA_963574415.1 Tarsius wallacei
AAAGCCATCTGGTCCAGGGTTTTCTTTTGTAGGTAGTTTTCTTATGGCATAGTCAATTTCTTGGATTGTTATTGGTCTACTTACGGTCTCAATTTCTTCTTATTTCAACTTGGGGAGGTTTTGTGATGTCAGAAAATCCTCCATTTCCTTTAGGTTTTCAAGTTGGTTTCCATATAAGTGTACATAGTAGTCTCTGATAATCTTTTGTATTTCTTTGGGGTCAGTTGTGACTTGATCTTTTGTATTTCTGATTGTATTTATTTGGACTTTTTCTCTCTTTTTCTTGGTCATTCTAGTTAGGGGACCATCAGTCTTGTTTATTCTTTCAAAGAATCAGCTTTTTTTTCATTGATTTTTTGCATTATCTTTTTGTCTTCTATGTCCCAAATTTGGACTTTTATTTTGGTGATCTGGATTCTTCTGCTGAAGTTAGGGTTTTGGTGTTCTTGCTTTTCCAGCCCCCTTACGTGATTTGTTAGGCTGTTAACTTGTAATCTTTTCATTACCTTCATGTGTATTTGTAGAGGTATGAATTCCCCTCTTAGTATTGTTTTCATGGCATCCCAGAAGTTTTGGTAAGATGTTTCTTGAGATTTCGTCTGTTGACAGAGGTTGTAGTTGTGTGTATAGTGTGATGGGCTGGCACTGTAGACCATAAACATCATGATGTTTTTATTTCTAGGGATTTTCACAGGGCTTTTCTTATTATAGAGTCATTGTTTATTTTTTTAATAATCTATATTTCTGGACTTGATCAACTAAGGAGGTATAATGAAACACAAGCAACCTAACAGAAGAAGGAAGAGGAGAAGGTTGTATTGTTCTCATGAGAGATGTGGCTCAAAGTCCCTTTATGGGATGTGACATGACTTTGGTATAACAGTGATATTAACCTTTGCTCCAAAGGACAATGTTGTAATGTGAGAACAACAAACCTTGCCTCAGGGGATGATGAGGTAGATTTTCCCTATGATTTGGTTGCCAAATAATTTACCTACCCAATAACACAGATTCAATAAGGTATTAAATTAAAGTCTATTTTGCCTGCAACATTAAGAGAGTTCTGGTTTGTCTCATAAATTCTGCTTGACTGCAAACTACTTATTCTATTTTAAATAAATTTTCTCTCTCGCTTTTTCTTTAGGATAATTTTCTTATCTATAAATTAAGAAGAAAACCACTGATTATTTCATTTGTATATTGCACAAAACAAATTTAGCTTAAAACCTATTTGCTAAAAGATTTTCTCTTTTTTGATGATTATTATTACTGTTCTTTTTCTCTCCAAGCATTTAAAATATTGTGTCAAATAATCAATCCCTTTTATTCTTATCAATTTTATTTTTTTAGCTACATTTGCCAGTCTCAGGGTACTTGCTTTTTTTCTGTGTGTATATGGATACATACACACATGCACACTGGAGCGTTGTATAACTAATTTTAATAAAATTGAAAAACATTTAATTCCAGATATGTGTTAATCAATTCATTAAAATGTCTACTTCTCATTTTAACCATTACTGGTAGCATATTGAAGGTATCAGTAAGCAGTATTTGAACCCAGATGGGAAGACGAGAATTCAAGTTTCAAAATTTTCGTGCTACATCATCTGGTTGGCACAAACAAACAGATACAACAGCAAACTAAGCATAAACAAATGAAAGTTAAAATGAAAACTAGTAGAGATGACATAAATAAAGACAATGAGGAAATGGTCAGAGAGCTAGGGAAATGAGCCAGAAAGCCAAATGTCATGATATTTTGAAGACTGTTGAGAAAAAGAAAGATTAATTGAAGGCCACTAGATAAATTTAGGCCCCTGGGCCCACTAGGAGTTTTCTGGTTACTTTTGAGTAGAGTTTAAATTAGAAAGACTCAAAGAAAGTTTGATTAAAAAAAATTAAAGAATGATTGGGGTGACCAGAACGTGGGAAAAATTAAGTGTATGTGTTGAGAAAAAGACTTACAGCATCACTTTGAACAGACAGAAGTTTGAGGTTGTTTATTTATTGATAGGAAGACTTAAGATGGTTAGGCAACTAGGGTCAGATTGTAAAGATTGAAAAATCTAAGAATAGAAAGAAAAGGGGGATTAAGGACAAAAATTAGAAAAGTTTATTTATTTTATTTTTAATTTTTTTTTGTAGAGATGAGAGTCTTCCTATGTTACCAGGCTGATCTTGAACTCTTGGTCTAAACTGATCCTCTCACCTCAGCCTCCCAAAGTGCTGGGATTAGAGGTGTACACCACTGTGTCCAGCCAAAAAATAGAGAAATTTAGAGACCATGAATCAAGAGTGCAATTTCATACTTGAAAAGAAAGAAGGAAGTAGCATCATTCTCAGAGAGTCAGGAAGAAACATCATGGGAACAAATGTACGGAGGTTTAACATGTGTGAAGATGGAGGAGTGTGTGAAATATATTAATTGAGAAAAGTTTAAATAGTGAAATATTAGTCACTAAGATAGCATTCTCACAGAAAAGCTAATGGTATTGGAAAATGCTTTGACAGAAAAAGTAGGGTACAAAATATGTGTGCAAGATGATCTCAATTTGGTAGAAGGAAATAGAGAAAGTGAGAGGGAAGGAAGAAAAGATAGAAGGAAGGGAGGAAGAAAGGGAGGAGGGAGAAAGGCAGGGAGTGAGAGACAAAGCGAGGGAGGGAGGGAGGAAGGAATGAAGGGAGGAAGGAAAGAAGGAAGGAAGGAACAAAGAAAGGAAGGAACAAAGGAAGAAAAGAAGAAGAAAGGAAGTGATAGGAAAGGAGGGAGGAAAGATTACTTGTACTATGCACAAACAGAAGCCTGAAAGGAGATAGAACATCTGCGTAATAGGGAGAGCAATTGAAGCACCTTGGACAATGAGAGCAAAACAGAGATGAAGGAGAGTTGAACTATTTTAGGAAATGAAGTAAAAGAATCTGTTTCTTGGTGACTAGGATCATTTCTGAACACCCTTGAATTAAAATGACTGTAGCTAGATGGACTTCCTGCTTCTATCAGAGACATTTTCAAGAATTGTGAGTGCTTATATTTCTGCTGTTATAAGTGAAGGTGGGGTGATGCTCCTTTAGAACCTAGCTGAGTCCCAGGGGAACGAGCACTCCAGCTAGGTGATGTACAATAAGGATTAGACAGATTAATAGTTTGACTTAAGACTCATGAAACAAATGTTAGTAAACAAAGGTATAGAAAGTAGCCGGGGGACCAGGTATATCCTTTTAAGAGACTGTTCCTTAAAACTATAACCATTCTAATATTCAGGAGCAAAAGTCTGAACTAGAAAGTAGTACGATACATTTCAATAGAAAAGTGTCACAGAGGCAAATTTATCACAGAGATAAATACATCTTCAAAGGGGTTGAAAAAAATCTTAACATAAAAATAGAGACCACTCACAAATCTCTTATCTCCAAGGAATCAAAAGTTCATAAAAATAGGGTGCTTTTATTTCCACATAGATTTATCAGAATTTGATGAACTCCGGAAAGATTCTTATTCCTCAGATTCTCACTTTGTTGTCAAGATGCTCAGAATGTCAATATTTAAAACAGGTTCTTTTGTTCAAATAATTTCTGTTAAAAGCAGGATTTATACCTAACATTGGTGGACTACACAGACACACATATTACTAATGGCTTTTAGCCACAAGAACAAAGAGAACAAAAGACAACAACAAAATTCTGGAAGCTAGAAAGATGAACATATGGTAATTAACTTTGAAGGCTGAAGAAAGTTCAAAGTTAAGCTGGCAGTGGACATTACTCAGAAGTAAGTTGATTTACACTGCAAACCTCAGAAAGTCTGGGAAATGGATACATCTAGTATTTCTAGAAGTGAAATTCATGGGAAACTTGAATTGGATTGGTTGGTTGTCTATATAAAAATAATAAAGGCTCACGTCTTTAATCCCAGCACTTTGGGAGGACGAGGTGGGAGGATCGCTTGAGCTCAGTAGAACAAGACCAGCCTGGGCAATACAGCAAGACCTCATCTTTGCAAAATGTCATAAAATTAGCTGGCTGTGGTGCTGCATGCGTTTAGTCCTAGCTACTTGGGAGGCTGAGGCAGAAGGATCACTTAAGGCCAGGAGGTGGAGCCTGTGGTAAGCTGTGATCATGCCACTGCACTTCTGCCTAGGTGACAGCGTGAGACTGTGAATCTAATAATAATAATAATAATAATAATAATAATAATAATATTTTATATTTCTGTATCTGAGAGAACACAGACTCCATGCACTGCATATAGAAAGATTCAGGCATAAAGGAAAGTCATTTAGAAAGTTTCTAATCTCTGCACATTAAATTTCCAAGTAAGTTTTCTGCTAGGCTCAGAAAAAACTGTTCCTTCAGAATTTTGGAAGATTGCGTGCAAATCCATTACACATTCAAACCTGGTACTTCTTCCCCCCAAATGAAGGTTTATATGTCAGCAATCTTTCATTATAAAATAGGAGCTAGAGTTTTTAGATTTAGTCATGCTTCTTAATAGGCAGCTGGTCTCTTTTACCAGCTGATATTTCATATTGAATTGTCCCCCAGATATTTCATCAAAATGGCTTGTGGCATCCACCCCACATTTACCTCATGTCCCTTTTGTGGTTCATTGTAAGTTTGCACAATGAGGGAGTCTGTGCGGCAGCTGCAAATTTTCTGGTTTTCAATACACACAGCATATTTGTCAGCAATTACGTCTCAGCTTCTCTTTCTGCACTTGTATTCTCAGTACAGAGCCGTGATGGCAAATTAATGAATCCAATGATCCGGACTGGGCACTCCCTTCCCTATAATGCAAATTGAAGTCCTTCCAATTCATGGATCATTCACACTCCCAAGGAGCAGAGATAAAGAAAATAACAGCCTCCATATGTTTTAAAATTGTTTGAGTCTCTTAACATTTTCTTCCCAAAGGTGATGCTATTTTATCTTTAATTTACAGATTAATGTGCCACACCTACTTTACTGCCCTTTTCAAAACATTTCCTAGTATACCTTTAATGGCAGAAGAAAATGAGTACTCAGAAGGATGAATATACAGCCTAAGATAACAAAAAAATGCAACTGTTAAGTCCCAAGTTTTAACTTAAAAACTGTACTAGTTTTATGTTCCAATAAAAAAGATAATTTTTGTACATTGCCATAAGACTCAAATTGCTGTCTAGGAGAAAATTATATGTAAAAACTGTATGAAGTTTATACCAGTGCTTTGAGTATACCTTGCCACACTCTGATATGCCTGGGCTCTGTGCTTTGTGGATTTGAAGTGCAAGACAATGAATTCCTTGTAAGAAATCATAACTTTAGTTTCCTCAAATTCTTAATGGAATTTGTACTCTTCACCCCCAAAAAGAAATTCCTTTTTGTTTTAACTTTTATCCTCTGGAAAAGTTCCTTTTTTTCGAATTTGGAGATATTGAGGACTTTCCTGTAAATTCTTACTGGTAACCATCTCTAGTTTAGTTTCTTCAGTGATCTCTAAGTTTCAGAATTCTAAGTTGATTATTTAAGTATACAAATATAAATATATTTAGCACAGTTCTTAGGCATGGAGGTTCTAAAGTCACAAGTCTGGGTTTCTCACTCATGTTCTTCATGTATGAAATTTCAGGACCTATTTACTCTATTCCTCAGTTTCCCCATTTATACAATGGCGGTGAATGGAGTTCCTATCTTTTAGGGTTATTGTAAAAATTAAATACATTATATATGAAGCACTTAGAATAGTGCTGGTCAGTAGTATCTATGATTGATATTATTATATCTTATGCTTAGATTTTTTAAAAAATGAATCCAGAAAGGGGAATATTCTAACTTCAATAGAGCTTTTAGTAATTTTTTAATATACATTTTATTTTAAAGATGTGTGGTACAATTTAGTATTAGGTATACAAGTGGACATTATACAGGTAAAGTTTGGGTCTCCCTTTGGTCCCTACTTTGCCTAGTTTGAGATCAGATATCCTTATTGATGTTGTGTCCCCATCCCCACCCTCGCAGTATCGGGCAACTGCCAATCCCTTTCTTATAGTATTATGGTAAATGTTTAGGGTCCGCTTATGAGTGAGAACATGTGGAATTCAGTTCCTTGTTTCTGTGATAGATCACTGAGTATGATAGACTTGAATCTTTCCAAGTTGCTGTGAAGTCCATAGTTTGTCCTTTATGGCTGTGTAACATTCCATTTACTGCATGACTTCCTGGGATTTACACCACAGTTTTAAAAATTCAGTCCAGTTTCAACAGGCAGCACAGTTGGTTCCATGTTTTGCTGTAGTGAATAGTGCTGCAATAAATATGCGTGTGTAGGTATCTTTTTTGTAGAATGATTTGCATTCATCTGGGTATATTCCCAGTAGGGAGATTGCTGGGTCATATGGGAGGTCAATTTCTAGTTCTTTTAGAAATCACCACACTGTTTTCCATAAAGGTTGAACTAGTTTGCATGCCCACCAGCAGTGTAGAAGCATTCCCTCATGCGTACCTGTTTCCAGAATTATCTCATTAAGAAATAATGACTATTTCTTCCCTGATGATCACCCATTCTGCAAAATGTTGGCAGATCTTCCTATGTGGCTATGCTCAACAAGACTCCAAAACAACAGGCACCTGGATAGTTAATACTGAAAGAGATGGAAACATGTACATAGTTTTATTCATTCATTTTTTCATTCTTCACTCATGCAGCCCACGTGCACCAAGGACCTGCTGCAGGTGATTCACACAGGTTGGACGCCACTTAAAGTTCACATCTATGTACACTTAACTACAAGCAACCCATTGATCCCTTACTTTGGGGTAGAGTTTCTGCATCTTCTTTGGAACACATTTATAAACCTTATGATTCAAGTCACAATGCTATATTGAATGATTCAAGCTAAGCTTTGCAATCTTAACCGTACCTTTCTATTGCGGGAAAGTTTCTTCTGGTAGTATATATCTGTTGCATCACCATAGCAGCTTTTCTAAACCTTCCTTTTGTTCAAACTCCTCCACTCTACCATTATCCCTCTGTTCTTGTCAGTGACCTTTCGAGAATTCATGGAGTTCAAGATTATTTGCTGTAAATTGTCTCAACTTGCTCCTCCTCAAAACTGAAGTACACGCGAAACCATTTTCTTCCATTTCTTCTTTTCTCAGAGAAGCAGACCATCTTCCTGCAAAGGTTAATTCTTTCAGTGTAGTTCTTGATCTTGCCAAGTTCTTTGTTTTATGAGCTGTTACCTTCTCACTTGAATCAGATTCTAGCAAAGTCAAAGCAGTATCTTTTCATTTTACATAGGACACTAGACCCCATTGTTATTAGTATCTCAGTTACCACATAACCATGCATTTTCCAACAAAAGATTAATATTTGCAAGTAAAAGAAATTAGAACTATTCTAAAAACAGATTTAACCATAATTAATTGGTTAATACATTCTAAGTTAAATAAGATGTTCTGTCTATTTTTGAAAAAATCTCATAAGTTGTACAATATATTAAAAGAAGTGGTCCACATAGAAAATAATGACACGCTTATAAAGTTGTCATGTTAATATATTTACTGCATGACTTCCTGAGATTTACACATGCAGAAATATTACAGAAACCACCTCTACTTCTTAAGTGTGTGCATTCCAAAGGAGATTTTAGTTCCTCAACAGGCCAAAGGGCTATCATAGAGAACGTACAGAAAATTAAGTTGTATTATAGACTTAAAATCTTTGAGTACTTTAGGCAGAAAAACAGCGTACATTAGATTCTTCCAATACTTTGGGCTGGGAAAAAATATTTCAGAGAATTGAAGTTACCTGATTTTAATATATCTATGTACTGAATTCTCGAGGGGATGCTAAATGACTTATTAAGATGTATTTGTTTCACTTAAATTGTGATGATTAGATTTCTGAGTCTCCAAACAGTGGCTACAGATCCATATTTCTCTCCTTCTATTTCATTACTCACTGATAATTTTATTTTATGCTGCTTTGGAATTTATCTCATAAAATGCTATATGTTCTCACATTGTGTTATGCTCCTGTTGCCTGATTCATGATGACATAGCATACACTTAAAATAACAGTTTGCTCTCTCTCTCTAGGAATATTTTAAAATCAACTAATATTTGAGACTGAGGCAAAGGGAGAAAACTGTCATATTTTAATCATGGTACATCTAGAAAAATTCCTTCTTAAATTATGAAATATCTTATGATAAAAAGGTATAGAAAAATAGCTCGTCACTGCCTTAAATGTTACCAATGAAGAAATTTGAAATTCAAGTAAAAGCAAGTTTAATAATGAAAATATTTTTTTAAAATGTTTTTATTTATTTAAACATATTTTTTATTATAAAATTGTGGGGTACAGTTAAGGGTTAAGTATACAAATGTGCATTGTTCAGGCACCCTTGTTAATAAGGGGTGTCTCCCCGCCCCCAGCTAGATATTGACTACCGTTAGTCCCACCTCCTTCCCTTCTCTACTCTCCCCCATAGTTTCCCACCACTGTCAGTCCTTTTCTTATAGTATTATGACAGGTGTTCAAGGTCCACTATATGAGTGAGAACATGTGATACTCAGATCTTTGTTTCTGTGAGAGATCACTCAGTATTATAGAATTATTAATGACAACTATGGTCAGTTTTTTACCACATATGAATTCAGAACATTAACAAATGTTAAAGTATTTATTGAGGTATGACTGAGGCATGACTATCACTCAGTTGGACCACGTTAACAACTTTCTCTCTCCCCATATCCACTCTGACCCACTTCACTGGTTCTCCTTATTACAGCCAGAGTTGTCTTTTTAAGTGCAAATGTTAAGGATAAATTTCAAATACTTTACATGAAAAACATGGCTTTATTTCTCAGAGCCCCAACGGGAAACTCATGATACCCTCAAACTGAGAAATTGAGACTATAATGAAAAAAATTATCTTCAAATAAATGGGTAGGATTTAGAGACTAGTAATAGTAGGGTGACCAACTTTTTTGGCCAAAACCTGAAGGTTTTCTCAGGACTTTCAGTGCTGAAATCCAGAAATTCCCAAGAAAACTCAAGATGAGTTGTTCAGTTAGTTACAACCAGAAGCTGTTGCCATCCTATACCTACAAGTACATGAAAAGGGAATGGTTAGCAGAACCCAGAGAGGAAAGCTATCCAGAGATGGCCACGTCACAGGAGCTGCTACATTTGGAAGAGGGACAGACATCCAACTTGCAGACACTCAACAGGAAACCAGAAAAGTAAAGCTCATACTCCTTGTGCTCCCCAATCTCCTGTTGATGTCTCCCATTGACCTAACTTGGAGGAAAGGGCAAGAGAAATTACTTGATGTCATCCTATGGGTCATCCTGGGGAGGCAAAAAAACCAGAAGTGGCAGCATGAGAAAGTACAATCTGACATTTCTGGCTTTGAAGACAGAGGAAGAGTCCCACAATCCAAAGAACGCAGATGACCTCTAAAGGCTAGAAAAAGCAAATATATTAGTTTTCTCCAGAGGGGTAGAACCATTAGGATATGTGTGTATATATGTAAAAGGAATTTTATTGGGGAAGATTAGCTCATATTATAATGAGGTAAAGTCCCACAGTAGACCATCTGCAAGCTGGGCAATGAGAAAAGCTGGTAGTGTGGCTCAGAACAAGTTCAAAAGCCTCAGAAACAGGGAAGCCAACACTACAACCCTCCATCTGAAGCCAAATGTCTGAGAGCCCCCAAGAAGTCAGTGGTGCAAGCCTCAGAGTCCAAACATCAAATAATCTGGAATCTGATGTCCAAGAGCAAGAGGAAAGGAAGAAAGCCCTGGTTCTGCCAGGGAAGGTAGAGAGAGCTACTTATCCCCCTTATTCTGCCCACTTTGTTGTAGCTGCACTGGCAACCAGTTGAATGGTGCCCACCCACAGTGAGGGTGGGTCTTCCTCTCCCAGTCCACTGACTCACATGTCAATTTCCTCTGGAAACAACCTCACAGACATACCCAGAAACAATGCTTCACCAGTCATCCCTCAATCTAGTCAAGTTGACACCTAATATTAACCAGCACAGCTAGTAGATTCTCCTTTAAAGCCTTAGAAGGAATGCATCTAGCCAACACCTTCATTTTAGCCCAGTGAGACCCATTTCAAACATCTGACCTTCAGAAGTGTAAGAAAATAAACTAATGTTGCCTTAAGTCATCAAGTTTGTGGTTATTTGTTATAGCAGTGGTAGGAAATTAATACCAATGAAAATTTAGGGTATATCTGGTCCAACATCTCAGCCAATACATGCACAGAACCAGGGCTTTGACTGGCATGGGAAGTGATTTTACTATGCTGACAGTGTGAGGTTTGTGAAGATCTTTAACCTGGGAAGTGACATACTCAGAGCTATGCTTCAGGAAGGACACTCAGCCCTCTCCCCCACCTCCATTATAGGTGAGATGAGAAGGAGAAACAACTGAATGAAGGAAAAACAGTCAGGAGCCACAGTGAAAGTCTGGTCAAGAAGCATAGGCTTAAAATAGGATATAGACAGTAGGCATAAATCGGAAGAAAATTATTGCAAATCAGTGATGATTATAAGGAGAACTGATGCCAAAATCTGTAAGACTCACTGACCACAATAATGATATCATTATTAGAGCCAACATGGCCTTCCCTGTGGCATGGCACCAGTTGCCTTTAACAGAATCAAGAATCACTTAGAAAACATCTGAAACTCAGCTTCTAAATAAATCGAAATGTGAGAAATGAGTTATTTTTCAAAATAAAGCTCAAATATAAAATAATGAAAGATAGGTGAAATTCAACCAGTAAACTGGAGGTATGAGTAATTGCAGAAGTGTTTATTGTTAAAATTTTGCAGCTATTCTTTCATTTCTATTTTCTTTTAAGTTGCTCCATTTTAAGAAAAATTAAGATAATGTTTTTGAGATGCATAGAAAATATGGTCAATTTTTCATACGCACTTAAATTTCTCTTTTCATTTAATGGAAAAAGTCTAATGAAGGCAAAAACAAAAAACCCTTAGAATATTTCTTATAAATGATGAAGAGAGTTTTTGAACATCATTATTTTAATTTCATAGCCAAGCTGGACAGTGATAAACCAGGTTGAGGTTTGGTTTTAATTTAAAAAGTGCTGTGGGTTGTATTCCCAGAGAGAGACCCTAAGACAAGGATACATAGGTATGTAATTCATTGGGAAGTCTCTCAAAGAAAACTAGTAGAAGGTGGAGAAGTGAGGTAGGAAAGCAAAGAAAGCCAAGCAAGGGTATACTATCAAGAAAAGTCATACAGTTGGTCTGCAGAGGCATTTTGGAGACAGAATAGTTGTAATCTGAAGCAATGGAGCTGGAATATTTATATTTCCGCCTGGCTTCATTTTGGGTTAAGTCTGCCCCTCATGAGCCCTGAAAGTGCATCCTTCTCTCCATCTGGTTAGGCAAGGTAGGTTCCAGCAACCTTAAGGAAGACCTGCCAACAAATGCATGCAGGTGCTGCCTGTTGAGAGTCAAAGTACACCTCCTGAAGCTAATGTGGAAGAAAAAGGTAAAGAAATCCAAGGGTACATGGGCAGAGCATTAAGTGTCTGCAGCAACAAAACATTACTGAAACTTTCAAGATTTGAAATTTTAAATAAGAAATAGATTCAAAGGGTTTAATGGAGTTTTTATATCAACAGGTCTAGCAAGCTCATTCTTGACAAAGACCACCTATAATTTCAGTTGTTACCAAATCCAACAAATACTTCTTTGGCCACATCTTACTCCCATTCTTAGCTGAGCAATTTCCTCCCTATTGAAACACAGCCCTCTCCTCTCTCCACTTCTCTAACATCATAGTCTCCTAGGGTCCTCCCACTCAGACCCCTTCGCCAGCTGCTCTTTTTCCATAAATGTAAATGTCAGAGCCCCTTCCCAGGCCTTTCTCTTGTCCACATTTTCTTCCTCCATCCCCATACCTTTAAATACCCTAACACTGTCGTCTCTTCATTTTATATCTCCATTTCAGAACTCTTCTCCAAGCATTAGCCTCACTGCCAACTGCTTACTTGGTATCTTCACTAAAATATTTTTAGATATATCAATTTTAAAGTACCAAAGTTAGAACCTACACAAGTCCCCTCATCCTATATTTTGCACCCAGATGGTCAACGCCTGGGACTGAACCTGATTGTTTTCTAAATTCCTGTATCCAATCTCACAGCATTCCATGTGGGCAATACTTCCAAACATATATGGGTCCCTCCATTTCTCTTCACCTTCACTGCCAAAACTCTGGTCCAACATGAGTCTCTCATCTGGGCGACTACAGCCATCTCCTAACTAGTCTGCCCGCCTTTACTCTGTCTCCTTTAAATTCAATATCTACATAATAGCAAAAATGGTCATTTAAAATTAGATTCTACCTTCTCCCCATTACAACCCTTTATTGGCTTCCCGTGGTATTTTAAATCTTGTCACTCTCCTGATTAAAACATTTAAGTGACTTCCTGGGGCATTTAAAATTAAATATTACAACGTTCTATGTCACCTGGCCTCTGTGTATCTTTCCAACTTTATCTCACATTTCCTCTGCTCATTTTGCTTCATCACACAGGATTCTGACATTTTCTAGACATCTTTGTCTTTATTGCCTCTGGAACACCCTTAATACTTGTTCTTCAAGTGTCTGACTCCTTCTCATTTTAGGGCTCAGGCTAAATGTTCCCTCCTTGAAAAAGCCCTCTCTGATCACTTTATCTGTCTATTGTTCTTTGCCCTATTATTATTTATAGAAATATTTCTTCTCTTGTCACTTGTTATAATCGTACCTCTTAAGTTCATATATTCTACTATTTATTGTGTTCCCTTTACTAAAAGATAATCTCTTTAGAACAGGCATCATATGTCTTGTTCTCATTGCACCCCCATCCCCCCAACCCCCACTCCCTCTCCTGGTACCTAGCAGTGCCTGATTCATATGGTGCTGAATAGAGACTTTTATGAGTGAGTGAATGAATGAAACACAGGGCTGCTACATCTTATTCCACTTTTGCTAACAACTTCACTATTTGAGGTCATTTAAAGTATCATCACTTTATATAAAAGA
The DNA here is from genome assembly GCA_963574415.1 of Tarsius wallacei. NCBI lineage: Eukaryota > Metazoa > Chordata > Mammalia > Primates > Tarsiidae > Tarsius > Tarsius wallacei. The sequence continues at coordinate 13,063 of CAUYQG010004753.1, forward strand.
CTTAACCAAATCTTAGTTATGACCAACAAACAAATGGGGGAAAAAATGATGCTTTTTTTAATTTTGAATTGATCAGTTAAACAAGGTTTATATATAACAGAGAACTGTTCAGAATAAGTACAAGACTATAACAGACCTATCCAGAGTCATACTATCTCTATTTAAATGGCAACACAGATCGTTTCAATAATAATTTTCTAACTGTTTTATAGCAGGCCTTCTCCTCAATTGTCCTTTTTCATGTCTGATAGATTCAAGAGACTAATGCCTAGAACCATTTCTAGAAAGGAGGCAGTAGTACTTGATTTTTTTTCAATTATTTTTCTTCTTATTTGAAGAGTTATATTTTAGAATCTTAAAAGAGTATCCAATTTGGATGATGGTTTTTGGCCTGATTTCTACATTATTCAGTTAGGCTAGCTGGATGTGTTAAATGTGTGAATACTTTAAGAGGATGCAAGCTGACACTCATATTTCTAGGAAATTTGTTCTTTATAGTATGCATAGTTTATTATATTCTGTCAATGTTAATGCTATCATTTAATACAATATAGCTTCCATAAAATATCATTTATTTATTATTCTAAAAGTCAATGTAATACATACTCATTTTAGAATATTTGGGAAAGACAGAAAAGTTTACAAAAAGAAAAATGTAATTATCTACAACATTCCACCTACAAATAACCCCATTATAGCATTTTGTTATACATCCTTCCAGTCTTTTTATTTACATATATTCATTATTTCACAATTCAACAAACACTTATTGAGCATCAATAACAAAACAAGCCTAGATGCTGCTAAGCAAGCCACATGAGGTCCATATATTCATGCAGCTTTCATTCTAAGGCACAGATAACACAAACAAATAAGATAATACAGTTATTAATAATAGCTATGAAGAACACAAAACCAGTAATGTGACAGTGAAGGTCATAAATAGGGAGAGAGGACTGGCTATTTTACAGAGTTAACAGAGAAGATGTTTCAAAGGAGAAAATAACTGACCTGAGACTTAAAAAAGGAGGTGGGCCAGTCATGGGGCATGTTCAGGAAGAGGGAACAGCACATGCAAGGAAGAATCTGACTGCTTTTATTGTGTTTGGAGAAAAAGAAAAAAGAGACAAGGACATCTTATATTAATTATTTATTTTAACCAGCTTTGTGTATACTTTTTTGTTTATGATATTTTTGACCTAGAGAACTTAAATTTTTAAGATGTCAAATCAATCTGTCCTTTTTTTGGTGACTTCTCCCATTAGGATGTCTTTCGTCTAAACTTCAATCAGAAAAATATTCACCCGTATTTTCTTTAAATATTTTTTATTATGTCAATAATAAATGTGTATTGTATTATAATATATGGCAAAGAATTTAACTGGGCATTTTCCCTAAGTAAATAACTCATATCTAAGCACAGCTTTTTCAATAATCCTTCCTTCTCTGTTAATTTTGATGGTGCCATTTTTATATACTTTTTTCTTATATTGAAGACTTGTGAAGATAAGAGTGACAGGAGCAGAGTGACCTAAACAGTCTTTCAGCATGTTTATTTGGCAACAGTTTAAACAAAGGATTAGATAATCAGGAACTTAAAAAGGGGAGATGAGTTGGAAAGCTACAGTCATCATCCAGACAAAAGATGATAATGGTTTGAATTAGGATCCTAACACTAAGAACGGAAGAGAAGTCATGGGGAAGGGGGAGAATCATTGAAGATAAAAACAAGTGAGCAAAACTCATCAAAAACTGCTTGTAGGGCTGAAAAAAGGACAGGAAGAAAGAAAATTCTGAGTGTAACCCATACAGCCTCCATACCATGACTCATGTTACTTGTTCAGATTCAAATATTTACTCTTACTCATTTATTCCAAACTCTAATTAAATATTGGAACGAAGCAAAATTAACCAATCTTTCTTCTTAGCATAGGAGAAGCAAGAATCACAGAGCCCAATTATAAACCAAGTCTCATGCTGAATTTAAATTCTCCAATCCCATCTATTCTTTCCCCTCCATCCCTCTTCAAAACCTTGCCTGTCTGGAATTTACCTCTATAGGCTGAGTCATACTCCTTTCACCTCCGGCTCTCCAAATCTTCAATCTTGAGTCTTTCTCCTTCAGGGAAAACAATGCAGCTTCCTTCTCTTCCTCACCTGCATTAGCCTCACCAACAGCAGGAATTCGGTTAACCCTTCAGCCAGTGATGAATTCTAGAAAGGTTCAGTAATTCTTAGCTTTAAGTCACTCATCAAAAAATTTAATCCAAGCCTTTCTTGGTTTCCAAACTATCATCCATAGTTACTTGCTGAACGTCTCTCTGTAGAAATCCAACAATTCTCAGGTATTCCTCCTGGTGATTTCAGAGGTGAGGGAGGTGGTTTACCTTCAGCCAAAGAAGTTTTTCTAGACAGTTGGAATTATAAAAGACCTAAACATAAAAATGGTATGCTGGCTTCCAGGCAAGATGGTGACAGAACAGGTCAGAATGTGAGAGTCTCCGCAAAAGCAAGTATCTATAAAGATTCTCTGCATGAGTGGGTGTGTGCCAATGAGTGAGTAAACAGTCCATCGAGGGGAGACTTGGATTCATGTACCCGGGGCTCTCCTCTGGAGGTGACTACAACCCATCACCACCCTGAGATTAGAGACCTGGGCACGCAGGATCATCTGCCATTCTCAGGGTTCTCTTGAGAGAACACAGCAGAGAACAGCTGCTCCTCACCACCTGGCACCCAGCCCACCCATCACCTGCAGCAGCAGTCTGGGCATGAGCAGGAGAAATTGTGGAGAAGGCAGGTCATGCAAAATCTGGAACAAAGCCCCAACACCCATGATGAGACACCCACGACCACCATCTTCTCAATCCCGGGACCAGACAGAGACTGGCATTGCCCCACGCAGCTTAGCCCAGCCTCCATTTTGGGACCCAGAGGTTATCCTCTTATTGGACTTGGAGAGACAGATGCCCCTTCCCCCTGGTGGAGCAGGCATAGTCACATCAGATCTGAGTGGGAGACCTGACAGCAGCAGCAGTGAGTCAGGTGAGTCCAGATCTGATCCATCCTCCTCCCACAGTACTCTGTGGGGCATCTGACCCTGCTGAGAGCAACCCTGTCAGCCTGTGCTGAGAGCAGAGGAGAGGGGCTGGAGTCCAGAGCCACTCCTTAAGGTGGAGTGCCAGGTGAAAGGAACCTGAGTTACAGAAACAGCCACAGAGCAAGTGTTTTTTTTTTTCTTGTGTGTATGTGTTTGTGTTTTTAAATTTTGGGGTTTTTTCTTCTATCTTTCTTTCTGTTTTTGTCTACATTGTACTTGCTTTGTTTCTGTTATTTTCTTTTTTTTTTTTTGTTAGGTTTTCTGTTTATGTAGAGGGGTTTTGTTTGTTTTCTTTGTTTGTATGACTGTCATTCGTTAGTTGGTACACCTATCTGTTTCCCTCCTCTTCTTCTCTCTTTCATCTTCCTCTTTCCTTTTCCATTCTTTCCCTTTTTCTTACCTCATTTTGCTTTCAGGGGGCAAACAGACACCCCACTGCATGGACAGATTGTTAGGTGGTGGGAAGTGGGTTCCAGGGGGCCCACACACCTGTCAGCAGATACTGGTATCTGCAGATAGCTTCTGAATCACAGCTCCCCTCTTAATTAACTCTCAAAACTGCAAAAAACACAGGCCTCCATCCCCAGTCTACCTTCAGAATTGAACAAAACCAGAGAATCTACACAAGGAAAAATAGGAGACTGAGTAAACAGAAATAAAAGCTATCCCCCTGTCACTGAACAACATAATTAAAGAAGAGGGAAAACGGGGAGGAAAAACCTACGCAAATGAAGAAAAACCAAAGGAAAAATATGAGTCTCACACAGACCCCTGGGAGGTCAACCATTGAGAATAACAGACTTCAGAACTCAAACAATGAAGAGCCCCCAGAATGACTGGTCACAAACCGTAAAACCAGATATCAAGATATTAATAGGGAGAATAAATAGAAATGAGGAGTTGATAACTGAGACAACAGCAATAAAGAATACAGTGAATGAAATTTTTAAAAGACTGATAAGCATGGAAAGCAGAATTAGCCAAGCAGAAGAATCTCAGAGCTTGAGGACCAAAATATGGAACTAACCCAAATTATTAAAAACATAGTTTAAAAAGACAGAACAAAATCTCTGAGAGATGACTGATTATTTCAAGAGGCCAAACCTAAGAGTAATTGGACTTCCTGAGGCAGAAAGAGAGACAGAGAGACCACCCTAGAACAAACATTTCATGAAATTATCCAAGAAAACTTCCCTCATCTCATCAGGGACATGACCATGAAACACAAGAGCTTCAGATAACCCCTGCAAGACATCAAATTAGAAGACCAACTCCTGGACACATAGTAATTCACCTACACAAAGTAGGTATAAAAGAAAAATCCTAAAGACAGCAAGAGAGAAAGATCAGACTACCTACTAGAGAAGATCAATTATAATAGCAGCAGACTTATCTACAGAAACACTTCGGGCTAGGAGAGCTTGGAGCCCAATCTTCAAAGTTCTCAAAGATAAACAATTTCAACCAAGAATTACCTACCAGCTAAGCTAAGTTTCATCAGTAATGAAGAATTGAAATCCTTACCAGACATTCAATCCTAAGAGTTTACACTGCCTCCAGACCAGCTCTACAAGAAACACTTAAGAAAGTACTAAACATAGAAGAAAGGGGAAAAAAGAACAATGCCCTTCCCAAGAACACAGGAAAAAGATCGAAAACACATGAATCAACCCAACAATCAAATGAAACACAACAAAAAAATAAACAGCAGCAAAAACAACAAACTCTATAAGAACCTCCTGACAGGGTAAACTCTCACATCTCAATAATTAACCTGAATGTGAATGGACTGAATGCATCACTGAAAAGATATAGAATAGCAAATTGGATAAAATATCATGATGCAACAACGTAGTGTCTTCAAGAGACTCATCTCAGCAGAAAGAACACTCATAGACTCAAAATAAGAGGATGGAAAACAAAGTTTCAGGCAAATGGAACACAAAACAAAGCAGGAGTCATAATCTTAATATCAGACAAAATACCCTTTCAGCTAACAAAAACTTTAAAAGACATGGAACGCCACTGCATAATAATAAAAAGTACTATTCATCAACAAGAAATATCCATCCTAAACATATATGCATCCAACATAGGAGCACCAACTTTCATAAAGCAGCTTCTAGGTAAACTAAAAAAAGATATTGACTCTAACACTATCATAGCTGGGGACTTAAACACCCCACTAACAACCCTAGACAGATCATCAAGACAAAAAATCAACAAGGAGATCCGGAACCTCAACGTGGCACTTGATCAAATGAACTTAATTGATACCTACAGAACACACCACCCAACAACCATGGAATATACATCCTACTCATCACCACATGGGACATACTCTAAGATTGACCACATCCTCAGCTATAAATCAAGCATAAATAAATTCCATAAGACTGAAATTCTGCCATGCACCTTCTTAGATCACAGTGGAATAAAAACAAATATCAACACCAACAAAATTCCCCCAAAAACCCACAAAGACATGGACACTAAACAACATACTAAAACAACTCCTGGTTCCACACAGAAATCAAAACAGAGATTAAGATACCTGGAAACAAATGAAAATGAAGAAACTTCTTACCAAAATCCCTGGGATGCCATGAAATCAGCACTAAGCGGGGAATTCATATCTCTACAAACACACATGAAGAAAATAGAAAGATCACAAGTTAACAACCTAATAAATAATCTAAGGAAGCTGGAAAAGTAAGACCACCAAAACTCCAACTTCAGCAGAAGAATATAGATCACCAAAATAAAAGCCCAAATTTGGGACACAGAAGACTAAAATATAATACAAAAATAATCAATGAAACCAAAAACTGGTTCTTTGAAAGGATAAACAAGATTGATGGGCCCCTAGCTAGATTGACCAAGAAAAAGGGAGTAAAATTCCAAATAAACACAATCAGAACTGCAAAAGTTGAAGTCACAACTGACCCCAGAGAAATACAAAAGATTATCAGAGATTACTACATACACCTGTATGGAAACAAACCTGAAAACCTCAATGAAATGGAAGACTTTTTTATATCATACAACCTCTTCAGGTTGAAAGAAGAAGAAATCAAGACCCTAACTAGACCAACAACAACCCAGGAAATTGACTATGTCATAAGAAAACTACCTACAAAAAAATAGTCCTGGGCCAGAAGACTTTGCAGCAGAATTTTACAAAACATACAAGGAGGAGCTGATACCAATCCTACTGAAAGTATTCCAGACAATCGAGAAAGATGGAACTCCCCCCAAATCATTTTATGAAGGTAACATCACATTGATACCCAAACCAGGTAAAGATCCAACAAAGAAAGAGAACTGCAGGCCAATATCCTTGATGAACATAGATGATAAAATTCTCAGCAAGATTCTAGCAAACTGCATCCAACAACACGTCTCAAAAATCATCCACCATGACCAAGTAGGCTTCATCCCTGGGATGCAGGGCTGGCTCAACATCCTAAAGACCATAAAAGTAATTAAATACATCAACAGGTATAAAGACAAAAACCACATGATTACATCATTAGATGCAGAAAAATCTTTCAATAAAAATCCAGCACCCCTTCTTAATAAAAACCCTCGAACATCTAAGCATAGATGGAACATACCTCAAAATAGCAAGAGCCATCTGTGAGAAACCCACAGCCAACATACTACTAAACAGACAGAAATTGGAACTATTTTGCCTGAAAACCGGAACAAGAAAAGGATGCCCACTCTCACCCCTCCTGTTCAACATAGTATTAGAAGTCCTAGCTAGAGAAATCAGACAAGAGAAGGACATCAGGGGGCATCCAAATAGGCAAAGAGGAAGTTAAGTTATCCATCTTTGCAGACAGCATGATTCTATACCTTGAAAACCTAAGAGAATCTGTCAAAAACCTCCTTGCACTGATAAAGGACTATGGCAAAGTCTCAGGGTATAAAATAAATGTGCAAAAGACAGTTGCATTCCAATACACCAACAATGAAAAACAGAAATCCAAATAAAAAGCACAATCCCATTCATAATAACCACACACACAAAAAAGAAATACTTTGGCATCTCCCTAACCAGAGAAGTCAAAGACCTTTACAACGAAAACTACAAAACACTGCTCAAAGAAATCAGAGATGATACAAACAAGTGGAAAAATATTCCATGCTCATGGATTGGAAGAATCAACATTGTTAAGATGTCTATCCTACCCAAGGCAATCTATAGATTTAATGCAATATCCATTAAATTACCAGTGGCATTCTTCTCAAACCTGGAAACAATACAGGAATTAATATGAAAACATAAACAACTACAAATAGCCACAATATCTGGCCCTGCATGGGACCAAGGGTCCCTGGGCCTCGGACCAGTGTGGCTGGCGGTGGACAGGGGGGTGGGGGAAGGAAAGCAAGAGTCTTTTTGGGAACTCACGTTTGGAGAATCTCACAATTCCACCTATGCCGTCGCCATCTTACTGGAACTCCCTAAATTCCAGTTATTAATGACTCTTGAATTCCTTCAAATACCCCTTGCTCTTTCTCTCCAGCCATTCACTGTTTAGCCCTCTGAGCTCCAGCCATACGAGCTACTTGTTTTCCATATGTACTGTTTTCTCCTCTGCTCTCTTCTGGAGTTTTGACTGTGCTTGTCCCTTCGCCTGGAAAGCTTTCTTTATCTCCAGTTTAGTCTCACCTCTCCTAAGATTGTCTTTCTCCTTTGTATCTTTAGATCTCATTGTAGATTTCGCTTTCTCTAGAAGCTTTCCCTCACCACCTAGTTTGTGCTTCCTAGCACAATAGAATATCAATATTATAATTCCCTGGTCACTTATCTGTCTCCTTGACTAAACAATAAGCATCATTTCCCTCTGTTATATCCCTGAGGCATAGTATAGTACCCAGCACATATAGCTCAAATACTTGTTGAGTGAATAAATACATTCATTAATATTGCCACCATATCAGTCAACAGTACAGTCCTGATGACCCATCTAATCTCCAAGTTGTATTCCAAATGTCCAATTAGTCAATATTTGTTTTAGACCCAATGTACATAGTTTTATTTAAGAATATTCTCTGCCACTGAAACCAACCTCTGTTTTATGAGGTACCTTTCCCATCCCCTAAAGACAAATGCTTACATTATTGCTTTGAGGAATTATATATTTTACAATTTGCCACAAAGAAGAATGTATATCATAATTGTCTATTATTTCTTTTTCTAAGATGTAACACATTTTTGCACTTTAAGGACAAAAAGGCATTACTAAGCTTTTTTTTTTCCCCTTGTAAGCCATAAAAACCTGACAAAGAGTGAGTGTGATTTGTTTTCTGAGAAGTGGTTGTTACTCAGAGATAAGGATATTTCATCATTATGACTGCATTTGTAATATGGAGCATGATGATTGGTGCTCTGTTGACAATGGGAAATACCAGCCATGCTTAGTGGCTCAGCCTGTCATCCCTCGCTTGGGGAGGCTGAGGTGAGTGGATTGCCTAAGCCTGTGGGTTCGAGACCCACCTGGGCAACTTGGCAAGACCTCATCTCTACAATAAATCAAAAATTAGCTGGGCGTGGTAGCACGTGCCTATAGTTGCAGCTACTTGGAAGGCTGAGGTGGAAGGATCGCCTGAGCCCAGCAGGTCGAGGCTGTGGTGGCCGGGAGCGGCCACTGCACTCCAAGTCTGGGCAACAGAGTGAGACTCCAACTCAAAAAAAACCCCAAAAAAACAATGGGAAATACCAGATATGAATAACATCAGTAAAAAGAATATTGTTCATTACAAGGAAGTTAATTATCTAATTAAAACATGTCTCAAATCTAATAGGATTTCTTGGCGAACTCAATATGAGGACCATTTTGAAGTCACATTAGGAAAAGAGACCACATTTATGAGGAGAAAAATAGCAAACATTATATCTAGTCATATTTTGATTTTAGGTTATTTATGTTCTGTCAGATTCTTAAAGTGATTTAAGGTATATTACAAAGATACATATACAGTAGCAAGATAAAATAAATTGAAACTAAGAGTGAAAAATGAGGCAAAAAGGAAAAGTAAAGAAAGTACGATGGAAACTGGGTCTTACTATTAAAAGTCAAGCCACATTTTTTTTTTATCCAGTCCTCTTTTGATGGGCAGCATGGTTGGTTCCATGTTCTTGCTATTGTGAACAAAATCATGAACTTCACAGCAACCTGGATAGAATTAGAATTTATAATACTGTGATCTTTCACAGAAACAAAGATCTGAGTATCACATGTTCTCACTCATAAGTGGACCTTCAATAGCTACCGTAATACTATAACAAAAGGATTGACAGTAGCGGGAAACTGCTGGGGGAAGAGGAGACAGGAAGGTAGGATTGACAGTAGTTGAGATCTGCCTGGGAAGGGGGGCACACCTCATCAACAAGGGTAACTGCACAATGAATATTTGCATACCTAACCCTGAATTGTACCCCACAATTTTAAAATAAAATAAAATATTTAAAAAAAAAAAGCCAAGCCATGAAAGCTTATGCACTTGCCAGAAGAGGCCTAAAAGCAGAAGTTTCCTGCAGGCCAGGTAAATGTTGGTTATATATGGGGACATTCCTCCCATGAATATTTATAGAGAGGTTCATTTTGAAATGTAGTTAATGATATCATCAATAACATCCTTTTATTAAAGTTGTTATAAAATACACATAGCATAGAAGTTACCATTATAGCTATTAAAAAAATGTACAATTCAGGGGTTTTAAGTGCATTCACATTATTGTGCAACCATCACCACTATCTACTTTCAGAACTTTTTCATCAAATAAAAACTCCATAGCCATTAGTTGGCAACTGCAATTTGCTTTTTGTCTCAACAACATTCTTACAGTAAACCTGATGAATAATTTCATAACCCTGTGTATTATGTAATGCCACAGAAAGAAGTGGGTAATACCATACCATTTAAAATATATATATTTTTATTTAAAGATATGGGATACAATTCAGGGTTAGGTATACAAATATTCATTATTCAGTTACCCTTGTTGATGAGGTGTGCTCCCCCAACAAGGGAGTTTCCCACTACTGCCAATCCCACTCTTGCCCTCCCCTGGCAGTTTCCCACTACTGCCTATTTTTTTTTATAGTATTATGATAGTTGTTCAAGGTCCACTTATGAATGAGATCATGTGATACTTGGTTCTTTGTTTCTGTGATAGATAACTCAGTGTTATAGACTCTAAATCCATCCAAATTGCTGTGAAGTTCATAATTTTGTCCTTCTTTATGGCTGTGTAATATTCCATTGTGTATATGCACCACATTTAAACAAAAAATCCAGTCCTTTTTTGATGGGCAGCATGGTTGGGTTCATGTTTTTGCTATTGTGAATAATGCTGCATTAAACATGCGTGTGCAGGGGTATCTTTTTCATAGAGTGATTTGAGTTCCTCTGGGTATATTCCCGGAGGAACCAATACCAAGCTGTTTTGGTTATTGTAGCATTGTAATAAAGTTTAAAGTCTGGGAGTGTGATGCCTCCTGCTTTTTTTTCCCTGAGGATTGTTTTGGCTATTCTTGGTTGTTTATGCTTTCATATGAATTCCTGCAATGTTTTTTCTAGGTCTGAGAAGAATGTTGCTGGTAATTTGATGGGTATTGCATTAAATTTGTAGATTGCCTTAGGTAAAATGGACATCTTAACAATGTTGATTCTTCCAATTCATGAGCATGGGATATTTTTTTACTTG
>CAUYQG010004754.1:0-24255 GCA_963574415.1 Tarsius wallacei
AATTCTGAAAGCTGGGGTGTACTAGAACATTTAAGGCATTTCTAGTATTAAGATCAAGTATCTCCAAAACATACGTCCACACAAAAACATGGCCGCTGATGTTTCTAGCAGCATGATTCACAATAGCCTATCTCTACAAAACTGTTTAGAAATTAGCTGGGCACGGTGGCGTATACCTGTAGCTCCAACTATTAAGGAGGCTGAGGTGGGAGGACTGCTTGAGCCCAAAGGTTTGAGGCTGCAGTGAGCTATGATTGCATCACTGTATGACAGCCTGGGTGAAGAAGTAAAAACACGTCTCTAAAAAAACTCAAAAAACGCCTGGGCAACTTGGCGAGACCTCATCTCTATAATAAATCAAAAAATTAGCCGGGCGTGGTAGCGCGCCTGTAGTTCCAGCTACTTGGAAGGCTGAGGCGGAAGGATCTCCGGAGCCCAGCAGGTCGAGGCTGCGGTAGCCGGGAGCGGCCACTGCACTCCAGTCTGGGTGACAGAGTGAGACTCCCAACTCAAAAATAAAATAAAATAAAATAAAAGATTCACTCAGAAGTTCCTTTTCTGAGCAGCTTCCACAGGAGATTCGGAGGTGTCCCTCGTCCTTCACCATCTCCTGCTTGGCTCTTGCTGTGCCCAGGGCCGAGGCTGTGAGGGGCTGGGTTCTGGGGCTCCTGCAGAAACAGAGCTGGGCCTAAGGTTGCAGCGCAAACTAGTCCCAGGTTTCTGCTCCTCAGTTCAGTGCTGTTTGTATCACACAACCATCCAGGAACCAGACTTCCCTGCCCTCAGAATGTGCCCCGCTAACTCGCTCTGAGTCTGAGGCATGCGACCCAGGAGCTGGTCAATTCTCCCCACCCAACAGCCACCTCCTCCCTAGCACCACCACTAGGCTGGGCAGCTGTCTCCTGGAATTCTCTACCCTGGTCAGCTATCCATCCACTCATTCAACACGCTTGCCCTGGGTGTGTCCGCAGAGCTCCAAATTAGCCACCAGGGCAACATGCGGACTGTGGGACCAGAGAGGACCAAGGAAACAGGTGCCACCTCTACCCGGTGGAAGACATCACCTGGGAGAGAGGCAAGAACTATACATTCAGCCAGAAGCTGTTAAACAATCTGGGTCCAAGGCTATAGTGGGTTGGGTAGTGTCCCCCAAACCTACATCCATCCAGAACCTCGGAATGTGACCTTATTTGGCAATAGGGCCTTTGCATATTTAAGATGAGGTCATAAATTCAACATCCTCAATGTCCCTGTATAATGAGGAGAGGATACTGAGATACACCCAGACAGGGAAAAGGCCTTGTGATGACAGAGGCAGAGATTGGAGTGATGAAGCTACAAGCCAAAGAATGCCAAGGATTGCTGGCAGCCACAGAAGCTGCACGAGGCAGAAGAGGATACCCCAGAGCTTTCAGAGGGAGTGTGGCCCTGCCAACACCTTGATTTCAGATTTCTGTTCTCTAAAATTGTGAGAGAACAGATTTCTGTTGTTTTAAGTCACTGAGTTTGTGGCAATCTGTTACAGTAATCACAGGAAAATTGTATGGGAACCAGCCCCCATGCGTGGCGCCATGAAATCTTTCCGACACCCTTTCACACTAAGACGGTCATGTTTTCACCAGCCCCGTGGCCCCCAGTCCCTGTCCCCACCGTCCTGTGACCCAAATGCTCTGAAACCCAGTTCAAGCTCCCCCTTCCAAGAAGCCTCCTTGACAACACTCTGCTTTCTCTGCACTCTCGGGCTACTTATTTTTAGCCCCTGGTGACGTCTGCCTTATATGGTCCTCTACTCATATCATGAGCGGGGCCATCTCCCCTCCAAGCTTGTAAGCTCTTTCAGGACAGAGAATCCCAAGGATATTAACAGTCCTAAGCAGGGGCAGCATGCTGATGGATTCCCCTGGTTGGTCATGTTTTAGGATATTTGAGGAAACTGGAGGCAAATGTCAAGTCGCAGCACACACAAGAGTGATAACCTATCATTATTGTCATAGTCCTTTTAACCTAAAAAGCATCTGATATCAAAAAATATGTAAAACATCTGATGGCCATTTTCCTATTTTAGTCACGGAACATGCTGTAGCGAGTATTATTATCCCCATTTTATGGGTGAAGAAACAGGCGCTGAGACGGTCAGGGGCTCAGTGATAAATTTGTGACAAAATCTGCACTTGCTGTGTCCCCAAGCCCTGGTACCACCCCAGGCTGGCTGCTCTGCCTCCACGTGGGCAGTTTCAGGTGAGGGGAACTTGGAGGAGTGGCCACCGGCCCAACTACCAATTTGGAAAGGAAACCAAGGCAGGAAAAGCCGGGGGAGGAGATGGGTTTGCCAATGGCCTTCTATCACAGTTACAGCTGTCCCCAAGCTCACACTACTGGGAGCTGAGGCCAGAAGTTCTCCTCCAGGGCAGGGTGAGTGCTTGATTCTTCCTTAATTTGTTCCAGGCCCTTCTTTGGTCCCAGAGAGCACTCCTACTCTCTTGACTTCCTTGGATAAGTGCTAGAAACATAAGTAATCTACTACCTGACGACTGGAATCAAGGTAGGAAGAGATGCAGGGAAAGTAAGCCATCACCACAGTGGCTGGAGGCTCTGGTAGATGCAGCAGCACAGCGGTTGTGCCAGGCACTGAACGCTGGGTCAGTCGGTGCTTACCAGCGACGGATACTCCAAGGGAACGTCTCTGTCCAGACCTCACCTATTGCCATCTAGAGGAAATGCTTTGGGAGACATCTGGGCAGGCCTAGGTCCTAACAGAATGGCTACTTGGAGGAGGACCAGGGGCTGTCGTTTTGGCAGTGATCCAGTGGGGGAGGGGGAAGGGGGCTCCCCAACCCCAGGGCTCTCCCCTGGCTTGGTTCTGGGCTGTGCTCCCAGCGCAACCCACTTCCTACGAGCCCAGAACTCCAGACCAGACTTTGCCTGCACCTGTTTGAGCTCAGAGTGCAGTCCCTGCTCTAGAAGGATCCAAGAATATCTGAGAGGGAGGGGAAGAGGGAAGGACCAGCTGGAAGGGGAACAGGCTAGAGTCTGCTGAGGGCCTAGAATCACTTGGCTCCGCATTCAAGGCTCTTTCCAGCTGGCCCCAACCCATCAGGGTGGCCTCATCTCCCCTGAACATGAGCCCCACATTCTGGCCAGAGCTGGTCTCCTTCCATTCCTGCCAGCGCCATACTCTGAGCTTCCCCACCTCCTGGCTTTGGTCACCTTCTTCAAATGTCTCTGCCTGCACAAATCATATGCCCATCCATTAGACATTGTTAACTGTCTTCGATGAACCAAACACTGCTATGCTGAGTGTTAGTGATACAATACGAGCAAATTACACGAAAGTACTGCCTCCATTCCCTCGCAGCTAACAGTTCAGTGATTATCCCCTCCCTCCAATCCAGGCCTTTGTGAAGCTGACCTTCCCAGTCATCCTCTGAACTCCAACCGGGAGCATAGGCTGCCGGGGGTGGAGGGGGGAGTGTTAATTACTTTTTTTTTCAGTATGTATCATCGCTCCTGGGGGCGGAGACACAAGCCATCCCCACCTGCATAGTGTGGTCCAGCCAGGACCTCGCAGGGCTGAATGGGGCTGAGAGCAGAGTCTCACAGGGAGGGACCCCACAACTGCCTTGTCCTGCCCACTCTTGTCAACTATCCCATCTTTCTGCTCCCTCTAGTTCCTGAAGTGTCAGAGTCTGAGTTTTTGTCACACCCTCATGTCCTGCCCCTGTTCCTAACCTAAGTCCATCCTGCCTCCCCTAAAGGTGCCCCCCCCAAGGAAGGCTGCATCTCCCACTTCTTCAGGACTCTGTGCCAAGTGGCTCCTCTTCCTCAAGGACTGGTCATACAGCCTGCACCATTAATTCTGTGAGCTTCTGTTTTTTTAATTAATTTTTTTTTAAGAGATGGGGCCTCTATCTGTTGTCCAGGCTGGAGTGCATCGGCACAATCATAGCTCACTGAAGACCCAAACTCTTGGGCTCAAGCGATCCTCCTACCTCAGCCTCCCAAAGTGCTAGGACTACAGGCAGGAGCCACTGTGACTGGCCTCATGCTGTGCTCTCTAATACTTCCAATTGAAAGAAGCCTCAAGGGCTCTCAAGGTTGTGAAGGATAAGGATCCCTGGGGGTGAGGGGAGAGAAAAAATCCTCTTTGCACTTCTTAACACCCTTGCAATGAGCCAGGGAGCCCACCCCACTGGGCCAGTGTCGTGTCCAGAATCCTCCAGGCCCCAGGATCTGGAGCTGGACAAAACCACAGTGACAATGCTTTCCTGTGGGCTCAATGATGTCATCTGAGAAAAGACAGGCTCCTGGGATGGCGCCAGGCAGGAGCTGCGCTCCCAGTACCACAGTCTTATGGTGCCCTCAGAATCCGGCCTCTAAGCCCCAGCTAGGGGAGAACTGGAGGTCTGGGGGGAAGGAGGCTACTATAAGACCCTGGGCTGGGAGGTGTGAATGGTCAACCTCCTAACAGCTCAGACACTTTAATTCTGGTTAAATTTAATTCTGATTAATTCAATAATTAATTAAATTCTTATTTAATTCTGAAAATAATTAAATTTGATCAATAATTACATTTAATTCTGATTTAATTCTGGCACTTTAATTCTGATTCTGCCACCCTGAGACAGAGCAGCCTAAGAATGGCTGCTCTGGGAGTCCTCTGTGAGTGGGGACGTGGAAGGAACAAGTGGCTAGGCACCTGGGACTTTGACTCAGTAAAATCACCTTTGGGGCTGAAGAGAGATGAGGTTGAAACCAGATGTGACAGAACTTCCCCTGAAAAGATGACCGATGACAGCACAGGTTAACACAGACCAGGAAAAGGATCGATCTCCAGAAATTCGGCTAAATCTGACCCATCCCATTAGCCAAATTGTACCCACCACTTTCACATCCTGCTGAGGATACAAGGCTGGGGATGCCAGATGGGATGGGCACAGAGGATCAGAGCCTCTCGAGCACTGGGCAAATTCTGTCTGGTAGCCTTGCAGCTGTGCTTGTCATGACGCTGATTTATTCGTTCGTTCCCTCACTCACTCAGGACCCGATGGAGAAAGTCCCACTCTGTGGCTCTGGCCCTCTGCACTCAGAACCAGTGGACAATGTATTGCCTCTATATTGTGATTTAGGAACTTTGGGTAGGACCTTGCCCAGCAAGAGCGAAATTCCACCTTGGAGGTATATCCCGTGAGTTACAATCTTCTGACTTCTTTGAGACAAGCAGCGACTTAAGAAAATGGCCATCTAAGCTGTGAGCTACTGGAATGTGCTCCAGATCCTCTTCTGCCTGTGAGCCTTGGTAGCAGGGCAGTGGACAGAACAGGGCGCCACTGTGGCAGTAGAGAAAGGAGCCACAGACAGGGAATAAAGTGGCCATACAGGGCAGATGCAGAGTCTGAAGATGGACTTGTAGCTCTGAAGTGCGCCTGAGAGGCAGGTGAGGGCAAGGCAGGTCTCTGTGGAGCCTGGAGCGAGAACAGAAGCCAGCCCATGGCCTTGCTCCTCTCACTCGTCCCCTTATCCCAAAGTGAGTTCCACAAATCGGCCACGAGAGGAGCACAGGCCTCTCAGCCAGGAAAATGCCATGGAGGAGACCCGAGGCTGGACTCCCATCTCCATTCCACAAGGAAGAACGATAACCGAGGTCATCATCCAGGTGACTCGGTGAATTGGGCCTACTAGGTCATTTTTCACTTACAAAAACGAATCCTAACAGAGTCAAATACAGTGCTTTACCCACTGCAGACTCTAGACATTTGTTGAATAGACATCTTAGATCATTCAAACTTTGTCCTCTCCTCTCTACAGCGGAGGAGGCAGGCTCACATACTCCACTGGGAGGAAAACACAGCTTCCTTGTCTCAGCCTCCCAGCCTCATCTCTCAGGCTTTGCCTAGTTCGTCTCTAGCACCAGAGACCAGGATCTGGTCTTGGTTCTACCATTCAATCATTCAATACCACACAACTCGGGGCATCTGGCCTCCCTTTCTACCCCATGCAGATGAAGCTGGTTCCTTCCCCTTCGTGGCCTTCCACGCCCTCCCTAGCAATACATAGTGGAGACCAGGATCTGTCAGCCTCATTCCCTAGTGTACACCTTGCTAGCACCGGGGCTACCGAGTGTACTTCTAACACATGGTGTCCATCTGAGGTCCCCTCAGTGCTTCTCAGAGCCACAGTACATACCCCTGTAAGACCTACCTTAGACCTTTCCTCAAACACTCTGACATCTCAGTCACTCCCACCTCCCATCTCTCCCTTGCACACTTCCACAGGACCCTTTCCCACTGACCCATGAACTCACTGAGTCTTCTCTAGTGTAACTGAAGACATTTTTTCTCTACCTCTGTAAACACATCTGCTCCCACTTACTGCTACTGGCCTTTAGCCCTCCCGAGCTTCTAAACTTTCTGAATTTCCAATTTCTAAGTTTCTATGTCTAAATATGTTGCCTCCACATCCTCACTAAATACTCTCAAACCCCTCATAATCTGTCTGTGATCTCCTGGTTGTCAAAATCAACCCCTCATCTTCCTCAGCATCTCTGTCATACTTAATCCTGCGGACTTCCCTTCTTCTAGAAGATATCCTTTCCTCTGTCCAGATCACGGTCTCTTCTTGGATCCTATCCCATCTTTCTGAAGTTCATTCATTACATTCTTCCTCTTCCCAGTCCCCAGACCCAATGTTCCTCAAGGACTGGTCCTTGAATTCTCCTTCATCTCTCTGCTATTGCTCCCTCAGAGCCTCACTCCCATCTTTACATAAATGAATATCATTTCTGGATACTCAGACCTGACATTCCCCTAAGCTCCAATCCCACCTTCCTAACTACTGATAAATCCAGACCAGTCATGGTGGGTCATGCTGGGAATGCAGCACTTTGGGAAGCCAAGGCGAGAGGATTGCCTGAGTCCAGGAGTTTGAGAGCAGCCCGGAAAACTTGGCAAGATGACTCTACAATAAATTTAAAAATCAGCTGGGCGTGGTGGCACATGTCTGTAGTCCCAGCTACTTAGAAGGCTGAGATGGAAGGATCACCTGAGCCCAGCAGGTTAAGGCTGTGGTTGTGAACATGCCACTGCAGTCCGACCTGGGTGACAGAATGAGACTCCAACTCAAAAATAAAAAGTATACATAAATAAATAAATAAATCTATCCAGATGTCCCATGGGTACTCAACAGTCACAATGACCCAAACTCAACTTTTAAAATCTGTTCTTCTCTCTCATGTTCCCAATCTCTCTTATTGGCAAGATCATTCCTCCAGCGGCCTCAGCAACTGTCAGGACTCCCTGCCCTGCCCTGGCTTTCCAGGCTGAGAAGTCTGGTACCGATTCTGCTGCATCCACCCCTTCCCTCCACTCCCAGCCCCCACCCGGGTCCACACCCCTCACTCAGCTCTGACATGACTGACTAATCAGCCTCCCCTCAGCCTGCTCCTTCTTACCAATAACTGCCAGGTGGGTCTTCCCAAAGCCCTCCATGGCGCCCCACTGTCTTCCTCCTCAACCTGACCTCAAGGCCGTTCACACTTCAACCCTAACTTCCCCTTCCAAATAGATCCCCTGCCCCAACACCCACCCACCTGCCCTTATGCGAGACGTAACGTGGCACCTTCCTGGGCCTCACCAGAGCCCCACTCTGACTGTGAGTTTGCTCATCCTGTTCCCTTTACAAGGAATCCCCTTCTTGCCATCTTCCCATCTCTCAATCTCACCTTCTTCAAGGCCCAATTCAAATGCCCTTCACCTGTAAGACATATCCCGATCCACTCAACTCAAGATAATCTCTTCCTGGCCAGGCATGTGGTTCACACCTGTAATCGCAGCACTTTGGGGGCCTAAGGGGGTAGGGTTGCTTGAGCCCACGAGTTCGAGACCATCCTGGGCAACATAATGAGACCCCCCCCCCGTCTATACAAAAACTAAAATTAAAATTTTAGCCGGGTGTTGTGTGTGCACCTGCAGTCCCAGCTACTAGGGAGGCTGAGGAGAGAGGATTGCTTGAACCCAAGAGTTCGAGGCAGTGGTGAGCTGTGATCGTGTCCCTGCACTCCAGCCTGGGCTACAGAGTGAGACTCTGACTCAAAAAATATATATATTATCTCTTCCCTTCCTTCAATCCCCCCCCCCCATTTCTTCTGTTCCTCTCTATGACACCTGTGTCTTATTTGAACAGATCTAGTGACATGCGAAGTAGAAGATGCCTTATCTCCTCTACTAGACTATAAGCACACCAAGGACAAAATGGCCATCTGAATTCCCCAAGTACCATAGCTAAAAAATAATAAGGACCCAATAAACATAGATGAGTTCATAATTATGGAATGCAGCAAGATGTTTAAATGAAAGGCCTTCATCTATGTGAACGATTGCTACATGTAAGGAGTTGTTTCTGGATTTGATTTTAGAGCAGGAAATGTGCCTGAGAGAGCATTAAGCCCGGGGGCTCCATCCCTTCAACCCACAGCAGCAGACCCCACCCTGCCCCACTCCTCTACCACCAGCCTCAGTCCAGGGATGCATGGCACCTAGCCTTTTCCTTGGCCCTCAGGTCAGGGCAAAGAGAGGAAACAGCTGTCTTCCTCCTGTGTCCATAGGGACTAGACTCCTTCCCAGCCCACCACTCCCAAGCAAGCACCAAAGGGCCGGTTGGATGCTACCAGACTAGCCTGGACCTCCCTCGGGGGACACATGGGCAAACACACTGGCCAAGGAGTAGGAAGACCTGGAATTCAGCTCTGGTCTGCCATGAACTCGCTGTCTGACCATCACTGTAACACCTGGACAAGGGACAAAACCAGCATTTCCCAACCTGCAGTCCACAGGCCACCAGGCAAAGTGACACTCTTGGCGGGGGGAGGCGCATCAATTAGCATATCCCAGGCCAGTGCTCCACACCCACCATGGGAAACGGGAGATGCCCCCTATGGGCTCATGCAATGGCACCAAGCGAGAAGTCAGGGAACTAGCTGGAGACCAGCTCCAGGAACAGGCTTCTGGGGCCTGCTCTCTTTAGGACTCCTGAGCTTGCTACTTTCCTTCAGCAACCTTCACTGTGGACGGGAGCAACTGGGTGGCCCTGTTGAGAGGACTGGGATGCTGGCGTCTTTCTGAAAATCACTAGCTTGGGGTAGTTAAGAAGTGGGTGGGGAAGGAGCTTCCTAACAGTCACCCTGCACCTGCACCCTCGTCTCATGGTGGATAGTTAGCCTGGGCGCTCGCAGATGGGCAGGCCCAGCATGTACCAATCCCTTGCCGCTGGGATGGCAGGACAGGGCCTGGGCAGATTGGCAAGTCTACAAGCAAGGGCTGGGCTGGACGTGGAGGTGGGATGATGAATGGACAAGAACCCCCAGGTCCACAATCTCTGCATCAAGCAATGGGAAAGACAACAGGAGGCAAAGGTGTCCCAAAGTCAGCCTTGAGCAATAAATGCCAATGGCTTAGAAACCCTTCTTGGCACCCTCCACTCTCTGGGAAGACAAAAAGTATAGCTCTCTGCCCCACGACCCTGGGGAAGCTTCCCGCAGGTGGCCTTACCCACCGCCCCACTTCGCAGCCTTTCACACTCACCAACAGGCAGACAGGAGTTCAGGAGTCTGTCAGAGGGAGGGTCTGTCAAAGAGAGGCAGGCCAAGGCGAGGAAAGGAAATCCTGGGTGGGCATGCCCCGGCCTGGATATGCCTCTGTCAATGACTCACTGTCTAACTTCAAATAAGTCTTTTCATTCCTCTGGTTTTCCTTCCCTTACCTGGACACTGGGGAAACTGGTCGGACTGTTTCTAGAATCCTTTCCTCTGGTCTTTGAAGAGACCTAGCCCCAAGCCAGGGCCCCCAGGCCAAGAGGACAGCCCTGGGAATTACAAAGAACTGGGGGCAGCAGATCGGGGGGGTGGAGACCAGGGAGGCGCTGGCTGGCTGCTTCATCCCCATCCAGGCATGAACACTGGCAAGAATGACTGGTGAGGGAGGGTCACTTGGTCTCCCCACAAGAGGATGAAAAGAGGGGGCTGTAGAGCCCATGACTCCGGTCTAGAGGGACATGGGAGCAAAATACGAGGGGGAGGAAGAAAAGCTCTGTAGGGTCCCCACCCTGGGAAGCAGGCAGGGAGGGGTTTAGGGAGAACATCTCCTGCCACCCAGCCAGGAGCAAGCAAAATGGGGAGGGAGATGAGGACACCGCAGTGGGGTGGGAAGAAGAGGTCCTTGGAGTAAGGTGGCATTCACCAGGATGGCACAATTCTGGGAGAAAATCAGTTGCTAGGAAGAACCATCATCGTGGGGGCGTGAGAAAGCCAACCTTGTGGGCCGAAACCTCCCAGTGGGAACAGGAGAAAGACATCTTTTTGGGCACAGCATCTACAACTAGAGCAAGGTAGTGGTAAAATCCACCAGGTGAGAGAATCCACAGCCCAAGTGATGAGCAGGAACAAGGAGAGAGGAAGCTTCCACACCGGCAACGGGTTAGGGGCAGATGCACACCGCAGGGCTCAGGAAGGAAAGGTACAGAGAGGGCCTTGCACAAAGCACCTGCCTGCCCCCTCCCGCACAGCCAGAGTCCCCAGCAAGGCCTGTGGAACATTCCAGATGTCCAGTTCCTTCGATGGCAGGAAAGAGAAAGGATGTCCCTAAAAAGGCTAAAAATTCCTGGGGCCCTGCCGTATGGAAGCCCAGTGAGGTAGCAGCTGGGGCTGGGCTGCCGCAGGGGGGGGCTGTGAGGGGGAGAGGGTGGCAGGGCTGGGGCTCAGGATCCAGTTACGTGCTGTTTCCATACTTAGCCACCTGACAGCCGCTTGGGACACTCACCACTCGGCCACTGCAGCCCTGCAGAGCCCAAATTAACTCAAGGGCAGCCAAGGGCAGGGCTCAGCAGCACATGCAGCGGCCAGAGCTCCCCACCTTACATCTCGAGCCCCTAGAGGAATGGCTTTTGTTCCCACCCACCATCCGCCTTCTGTGCTGGGACTGTGCCCTTGCAGCCCGTTCTATCTCAAAGACCTGAGAGACCAGACTCTGGACCCCACAGTCCCAGGTGCAGAGAAAGACTAAGGCTGGACCAAGTCATGGAAACATAAGGTGGGAGTCCTAGATTCCTGGGAGGGGGTCCAGCATACCCTTCAAAGCATCCCCAAGAGGAACCCAGAATCAAGAGCCTTAGGAACAAGAGAGGTGGCAAGATGATCCGGTGGCCCCCCGCCCCGCCTATAAATAACCCCCATGCTGCAACTCAGACCAACTCCCCGCTGCCCAAAGTGCTGAGATGTCAAAGGAAGGCCCAAGCGCACAGGGCCGAGCCCCTTTCTGATGAAGGACCCCTCTCCTACAGAGACTCTACTCCGAAATGGGCCCCATTCCTCTCTGAACTTCGTCCAACTCTATTTCCGATCCCACCCCAAACCGACTCCTTCTTGCCATTCCCAAAACGAGCCCTCACTTTGCCTGCTGTGGCCCCTTCTATCCTCAATCATGCAAACCCAGGTCTCCAGCTGGCATCAAGACCTCTGCCCCATCCTCCCCCAGGTGGGAGGGTCACCCCAACGACCTCCAGCACCAGGATTGAGTTAATTTGTCCTTCTTGGAGGATCCCCCATCTGGACTTCTAGAGCCCTCTTTCCCACAACTACCAGCCAGATTCTTCTCTCTGACCCCAGCTCAGGCCCCAGGTCTCAGTTAGATGTTTCCACTTCCCCTGGCCTCCCCAAAAGCCCTATAACTGCTTTTTTGTCTCCAGCACCCAGGCTGAGGAGAAGAGGGATAGTGTGACACCAGCTAGGAGCAGCAGTTTGCTGTCAGCCCGACCCCGCACCCACCTCACAGTAGACAGAAAACCATGGGGCAAGCAAGGAGGGTGCAGCCTGGGCCAGGCCATGCTAGGTGGAGACATACCTCCTTGTCCTGAGAGCAGGAGCGAAGCCACGAGGCAGCCGAGCAGGACCAGCGCCCTCATGGTGACTGCCAAGAGAGCCCAGCTGCTCCTTGCCTCTATTTATATGGCATGTGGCAGCAGCAGGCAGCAACGGGGGGGAGAAGGGTCACACAGTCACTAGGGCAACTGGGCGGACGTGATGGGGAAGAAGCCCAGACCCTGGTCGGCTGTGCGGAGGCTCGGGCTGTCGCGGCTGCTGTCCCAGCTGCCAGGCCCCGGAAGGCAGGGCCGGGGCTAGATTCTCTCCCCACACCCAGCAGCCCTGGGATCACATGATGTGGGTTACAGGGCAGGGGAGATGGAGACAAAGCGTGGCGTCCCTTGGCTGAGGTCTAGGAGTTAAGAACTTGAGTCTTCCCAGAATTGCATGAATTTGACCCAAAGTCTGGGGCAGGTCAAGGACCTTGACACGTCTCCACTGGAAGGAAGAAGTTGGAGGGCAAATAAAAAGAGATCCTGACTGACAGCCACTGGTCCATGTTCTAGAAAACAGTCAGCCAAGGCAAACCTGCAGTGAGGTCAACAGCAGGGAGCGCGACCTTCCCAGCCTCTGGAAGAGAGAGGGGGCGGGCGCCAGCACAAAGGACATGCTGAAATGCAGCTGAGGTCGTGGTGTAAGTTGGAGGATGGGATGACAGAGATCCGTTTCCAGTGGTGCAGGGGTCTAGAACATTCAGTCGCCTCTGCAAAGTGCTGTTTGATGCAACTTTCCTAAGAGCACATGATGGCCCTGAGAGTCAGTTGTAAGAAGCCAAGGGAAGGCAGACGCTGGCCTGTCTGGCTGGGGGAATGTCATCACTGTGAGGGGAAGAGGCAGAAGCTGGCCATGGAGGAAAGGAACCAAAAGTGAATTAGCCATCTGTTACATGCTAGGTGATTGGCATCTTTTAAAACAACCCCCATAACTGACATAACTGACATACAACACACAATGTAGATTAAAGGGTAAATCTGATAAATTCTGACATATGTATTTAATTAATTGTGCAGCCATCACCACAGTCAAGATAAATGTCTAGATTCCTCACTCGCCAAATTTTTTTCATGTCCCTTCATAGTCCCTCCCTACTGTTCCCAGGCAAACACTGATCTGTGTTCTGTCGCTATACATTAGTTTGCATTCCCTAGATTTTGCTATAAGTGGAATCATACTGTGTCTTTTCTTTTGTTTCTTAGAGATAGGGTCTTGCTCTGTTGCCCAAGCTGGAGTGCAGTGGTGTGATCACAGCTCACTGTAACCTCCAGCTCCTGCCCTCAAACAATCCTCCTGCTTCGGCTTCCCCAGTAGTGGGAACCACAGAAGTGCACCACCACACCTGGCTCGCATGCATTCTTTTTTATCTATTTCTTTCACTCAGCATAATTACTTTGAGATTTATTCACGCTGTAGTGTAAATCAATAGATCACTACTTTTTATTACTGAGTAGTATTTCATTGTATGGATAAGCCACAATTCGTCTTCCATTCATCCATTGGTGAACATCTGAGTTGTTTCAAGTTTGGGCTATTACAAACAAAGCTTGATGAATATTTGCATATAAGTCAGTTTACGGACATAGACTCTCATTTCTCTTGGGTAACTGCCTAGAAGTGAAACTGCTGGTCAAATGGTAGGTGCCTGTTTAATGTTTTCATTTTATGTTCCCAACAGTTGGTGCGTGAGAGTTCCAGGCCTTCCCTAACCTTGCCAACACTTGGTGTGGTCAGCCTTTTTAACTTTAGTCATTCCTGTAGGTGTGCAGTGCTATCTTACTGTAGCTTCTATTCTAAGTCCTTTATCCGATACATTATTTGCGAATATTTTCTCTTAAGTCTGTGGCCTTTTATTTTGTTTTGTTTTAATTGATATATAGGCCGAGCATGGTGGCTCACGCCTGTGATCCCAGCATTTTGGGAGGCTGAAGGAAGAGGATTGCCTGAGTCCCGGGATTGGAGACCGGCCTAGGCAACATGGTGAGACCTCATCTCTACAATAAATTTTAAAAAATTAGCCAGGCATGGTGACACGCCTGTGTTTCCAGCTACTTGGAAGGCTAAGGCAGAAGGATCACCTGAGCCCAGCAGGTCGAGGCTGCGGTGACTGTGAGCATGTCACTGCTCTCCAGCTTAGGCAACAGAGTGAGACTCTGACTCAAAAAAAAATTGATTTATAATAGTTATACTGTGGCCTGTCTTTTCATTCACTTAAGTGCCCTTCAAAGAGCTGTTCTTCATTTTTACCAAGTCCCATTTATCAATTTGTTCTTTGATTTTTGATTTTTTTTTTTTTTTGAGTTGGAGTCTCACTCTATCACCCAGACTGGAGTGCAGTGGCACACTCGCAGCCATTGCAGCCTCGACCTGCTGGGCTCAGACAATCCTTCCACCTCAGCCTTCCAAGCAGCTGTACTACAGGTGCACGCTATGACACCCAGCTTATTTTTTTTATTTTTTTTGAGTTGGAGTCTTACTCTGTTGCCCAGGCTAGAGTGCAGTGGCACACTCATGGCCAACCCAGCATCAACCTCCTGGGCTCCAGCGATCCTTCTGCCTCAGCCTTCCAAAGTAGCCAGAACTACAGGCACAAACTACAATGCCTGGATTATTTATTTTTATTTATTTATTATTGTAGAGACAAGGTCTTGCCAAGTGGCCCGGGCTGGTCTCGAACCCGCGGACTCAGGCAATCCATTTGCTTCGCCCCCCCAAAGTGCTGATATTACAGGCTGAGCCACTGAGCCCGGCCTTATTTTTTGATTCATTGTAGAGACAAGGTCTTACCAAGTTGCACAGGCTGGTCTCGAACCCCTGAATTCAGGCAATCCTCTTGCCTTGAACTGAATTATGCTTTTTAAAAACTCTTTGCGGCTGGGTGTGGTGGCTCAGCCTGTAATCCCAGCACTTTGAGAGTCCGAGACAAGAGGACTGCCTGAGCCCAGGGGTTCAAGTTCAGCCAGGGCAACTTGGGGAGACCTCGTCTCTACAATAAATCACAAAAACTAGCCGGGCACAGTGGTGTGTGTCTGTAGTTCCAGTTACTTGGAAGACTGAGGTGGAAGGATCGCCTAAGCCCAGCAGGTCGAGGCTGCGGTGGCTATGAGCGTGCCACTGTACTCCAGCCTGGGCAACAAGTATGTGACTCCAACTCAAACAACAACAAAAAAACTCTTTGCCTAACCCAAAGTCACAGAGATTTACTTCTATGTTTTCTTCCAGAAGCGCAATAGGTTTGTTTTTTTTTTAAATTGGGGTCTCACTCTGTCAACCACACTGAATGCAGTGGTGTGATCATAGCTCACCACATTCTCAACTTCCTGGGCTCAGGTGATCCTTCCACCTCAGCCTCTCAAGTAGCTGGGACTACATGCACCCACCACAACTGGCCTTTTTTTTTTCTTGTAAAGACAAGGTCTCACTATGTTGCCAGGCTGGTCTTGTACTCTTGGGCTCAAGTGATCCTCCTGCCTCAGCCTCCCAAAGTGCTGGGATTACACATGTGAACCACAATATCTGGCTTACCAGTGCAATAATTTTAAGTTTTATGATATATGATCCATTTTTGTACTATTTATTTATATGTTGTAATAAATGGACTAAAATATTAGTTTGCCAGGGCTATCATAACAAAATTCCAAGGACTGGGTGGCTTAAATAACAGAAATTTATTTTCTCACAATTCTAGAAACCAGAAGTCCAAGATCAATGTCAGAAGAGTGTCAGCCGGACTCAGTGGCTCAGCTTGTAATCCCGCACTTTGGGAGGCTGAGGTGAGTGGATTGCCTGAGCCTGCGGATTCGAGACCCGCCTGGGCAACTTGGCGAGACCTCATCTCTACAATATCAAAATATTAGCCGGGCATGGTAGTGTGCACCTGTAGTTCCAGCTACTTGGGAGGCTGAGGCAGAAGAATCGCCGGAGCCCAGCAGGTAGAGGCTGCGGTGGCCGGGAGCGGCCACTGCACCTCAGTATGGGCGACAGAGTGAGACTCCAATTCAAAAAAAAAAAAGATCAATGTCAGAAGGGTTGATGTATTCTGAGGCATCTCTCTGTGGCTTGTAGATGGCCACCTTCTCACTGTGTCTTCACATAGTTGTCCATCATTCCATCTGTGTTGTCAGTCCTAATGTCTCACTCTTGTAAGGACACTAGTCATATTAAATTAGGGCCACCCAATGACCTCATTTTACCTTAATTACCCTTTTAAAGGCTCAATTTCCAAATATAGTCACATTCTGAGGTACTAGGAGTTATACTTGCAACTTAAGCATTTGAATTTTGAGGGGGACACAATTAGGCCATAACAAATACCGTATAATTCTACTTATATGAGGTACTTAGAATAGTCAAATTCAGAGACAGAAAGTAGAATGATGGTTATCAGGAGCTGGGGAAGAAAAGATGGGGAGTTGGTGTAATGGGTATAGGGTTTCTGTTTGGGATGGTGAAACAGTTATGAAGATGGAGGGTGATAATCGTACAACACTGTAAATGTACTTAATGCCACTAAACTGTACATTAAAATGATAAATTTTATGTGTATTTTATCACAATCTTTAAATTTTAAGAAAAAAGGGTACCCTATTTGGAAAACTAGAGAGATTTTAAAAAGGCAGACTGAAAATAAACTCTCAAGTCACAAATTCTTTTTTTTTTTTTTTTTTTTTGAGTTGGAGTCTCACTCCGTCACCCAGACTGGAGTGCAGCGGCCACTCCCGGCCACCGCAGCCTCGACCTGCTGGGCTCCGGCGATCCTTCCGCCTCAGCCTTCCAAGGAGCTGGAACTACAGGCGCGCGCTACCACGCCTGGCTGATTTTTGATTTATTGTAGAGATGAGGTTTCGCCTGCCCAGGCGGGTCTCGAACCCGCGGGCTCAGGCAATCCACTCACCTCAGCCTCCCAAAGTGCGGGATTACAGGCTGAGCCACCAAGGTCACAAATTCTTAAACAGACCTTACTCAGCCCTAAGAAATCTCCACGTCATCCGCCACCACCTTCCCAATCCAAGTGCCTCCCTTCCCCCAACTTAGCCTTTAGACAGAAGCTACGAGAGCCCTTGGCCCAAGGGTCCTCAGCCCCATCTTCAGAAGTCGTCCATCCCCAGCACACCTGCTCCTGCCCTTCTCAGGCGAACACTCCTCAGATGAACAGGGAGGAGGTATGTTTGAGAACAAGAGGAGGCCTTTCCTCCCTCCTCCCTGTTCCCTCTTTCCTCCCTCCCTCCCTCCTTCTTTAATTCCTCCTTCCTTCCTTCATTCTTCTCCTCCTCCTTTTTCTAGTCTTTAGCCCTTCCTATTATTCTCCCTCTTTCTCTTTTCTTTCAACGCTCACTGGTACTAGGTCCAGGCCTCTAGCAGGGGACGACAGCATGTTTGAACCAATCCCAAGTGTCCGGAGGGATGGAAGCAGAATGTGGAGACACTTTGCCAGCTCAGCCTCCAGCTTGTCCACTGGAATGGAGAAGGATGCCCACCCTACACACCTCTCCATGACAGTGGTGGCAGCGGGGATGGTGTTGTTGTTGCCTATGGCTCCAGCGGGGAGAGTGACACTGTGGGGTGTCTGTGGTGATTGACAGACAAGGCATCCGGGACATCCTAGAGAAGTCTGAGGGGATGTCCAGAATCTCCTCACCCATGTGGTTCAGGTTAGAATCTGCCCATGCACAAGACTTGCAGAGTGGAAGACAGAGAAGGGCCATTGCAGCATATGACAACAGCAAGGTGTGCAGCAAGTCTGGGCAGTCTTCTGCAAAGCCCCTGTGTCAGAGATGCAGGCCCAGGGGAGCCTCCTGGAAGAGCATGAGATCCCAGTAGCCCCCAGGCAAGCTCCAGGGAGCAACTCATTCTGGAGCCGCAGACTGAGCCCATCTGCAATTCTTCGCTTTCCCAGATGCCCAGTGGTTGTGAAACTCATATCAAATGTCCTCCTTGTTCCAAAAAAAAAAAGAGAGAGAGAGAATAAGAGGTGAGATGTGCTACAGGAGAAAAATCATGTATTGCAGCTACTCAGATCCCACCTCTGATGCCCTTGAGCAAGAGTTGGCCAGCTTCTTCTATAAGGGGCCAGGCAGTAGAGAAATAATGAGGTTTTCAGCCAGGCTCGGTGGCTCAGCCTGTAATCCCGCGCCTTGGGAGGCTGAGGTGAGTGGATTGCCTGAGCCCGCGGGTTCGAGACCTGCCTGGGCAACTTGGCGGGACCTCATCTCTACAATAAATCAAAAAAAAAAATTAGCCAGGCGTGGTAGTGCACGCCTGTAGTTCCAGCTACTTGGAAGGCTGAGGCAGAAGGATCACCGGAGCCCAGCAGGTCGAGGCTGCAGTGGCCGGGAGCGGCCACCGCACTCCAGTCTGGGCGACAGAATGAGACTCCAACTCAATATAATAATAATAATAATAATAATAATAATAATAATAATAATAATAAGGTTTTCTAGCCATCTGCACACAACTTCTCAACTCTGCCTATGTAGTGTGAGAACAGCTCACACAATAAATGAATGGATGTAAGGCCAGGCGCAGTAACCCCAGCACTCTGGGAGGCTGAGGTGAGAGGTTTGCTTGAGCCCAGGAGTTCAAGACAAGCCTGGGCAGCATAGTGAGACCTCTTCTCTACAAAAAATTAAAAAATTAGCTGGGTGTGGTGGTGTGCACCTGTAGTCCCAGCTACTCAGGAGGCTGAGGTGGAAGAATCACCTAAACCCAGAAAGTCAAATACTCTTGACTTGTGATCACACCACTGTACTCCAGCATGGGCAACAGAGTGAGACTCTGATTTTTGTAAAAATGGGCCGGGATCTGTGGCTCAACCTGTAATCCCAGCACTCTGGGAGGCCAAGGTGAGGGAATTGCCTGACCCCACAGGTCTGAGACCAGCCCAGGCAACTTGGCGAGACCCTGTCTCTACAATCAATCAAAAATTAGCCAGGTGTGGTAGCGCATGCCTGTAGTTCCGGCTACTCGGAAAGCAGTGGTGGAAGAATCGCCTGAGCCCAGCTGGTTGACACTGCACTCCAGCCTGGGTGACAGAGTGAGACCTCAACTCAAAAACAAAAAAAAAGCAGCAGATCCGTTTGGGGCTATAATTTGCAATCCCTGCCCAGACTCTAAATAAATCATTTGGTGAACTGCTTTGTAAAGTAGAAAATCTTTTGGTAAAGGATCACTCACATCAGTGTCTTCCCAATCCAGGTTTTCCTGTGTCTGGCTGCTTCAAGTAGGGGTTAAAAGCTGGGAGGGTGAAAGTAGAAGTGTCTTGGGGCAAACAGATGACAGATTTGTGGTGGGGCTCCTGGGGATTTGAGTCTAGGGGCCAAATATGTAAGGAGTTTCTAGAAAGGGAAAAATGCAAGTAAATTCCTCGAAAACTTAATCCAATCAAATGAGAAGAGGTCTCCAGAAGTGGTGAGCCAACACCACGGTACCGGATATTTATCTGGAGGACCTAACATTTATGTCTCAAACTGCTAAACTGCTGCCATAGGAAAGAAATGTCAGGCTTGTCCTGCGTGGTTCCTGGGGGCAAGGCCAGGTTTGATGGGCCAAGGTGAAAGGAGACTATTCAAGTTTAAGCCGCTTAGCAGAGGAACAGGTTTGGGCGAGCGCCCCGTCCCGACATGGGTTCCAGCAGTGACCAGGTATTCAAGGAGGGACGGTGCATGGTGCTTCCTTCCCTTCTTGCCCTGAAAGTCTGAATCTCAGGAAGCCTTTAGGGCAGGTGTCTTCTGCAGAGGCCCTCCCTGAATCCACCCCACATCATTTCCTCCTGAGCTCCGGCCTCACCAGTGTCTGTGGGAAGCACTGTCTGACTGCTCCTGTCCAGCCTGGCCACGTCCTTGACTCAGAGCTGCGTGTGGCGTCTAGTGTCCCCACGTTGGGCCAATGAGTGGTGAGGGAGTTATCCAGCGAACGATGTCCTTGAGAAGAGACTGCTTCCAACAGTGGGGACAAGCCCTAGGTGGGGAATGGGTCTTGGGAAGCTGGGGGCTATGAAGGAAAGGAGGCCTTTTGCCACACCCTGTCTCAGTCACATCAGTGAGGGTCTCCAGCCACTTCCTTTTCTTTCTCTTCACTTTCAGATGGCTGCCCCTCTCGAAGCACTCCTCCTCTCCGATTGCCACACATCTGTGATCATGCGGAAGGTGGTGGTCTCTCGGGACCTCAGTCTCCTCAGTTGTCGAATGGGGTGGCCAACTTCCCAGAACTCCGTTCGAGACACGCAAGATACTACAGGGGCAGATGTTTTAACTTTTACTTGAATCGTAACCCACATGATGGAAAGGCAGCTCACTGAATTATCACTGAGTGTGAAGAACAGGTGACAGTGGGGTTGGGAAGGGGAGATGATATGAAAGGCCAAGGCCCCCTGTAGTTCCTGGCATACAGCTCCTGTAGCTCAGTCCTTCTTTGGCAGCTGACCTGCTAGACTAATCCATACCTCAAACAGCTCCTCAAGGGGCTGGGAAAACTGGGCTGGATCCTGAAAACTCGGGTGTCACCTGTGTTTTAATCCATTCGACACGCAATACTGACCCAGCACAAGGAACCCCCTCCATGATAACTCTGACAGATACTCATTCAGCCTTTGTTTGAATAACCCCAGAGACAGGGAACTCACTACCAGAGAGCAACAGCTCTGCTGTTCTGAATAGACAGCGGGGCCTAGAACTAGCCACAGTGATCCAGGTATCCTCAGTACCTGCTGTATCAACATCGCATAAAAAGCCAGGGACATGCACCATGAGGATCCCATGGAGAACAAACACCACCTCTCCTCTGATTGCAAGCAAGACACTTCCCGCTAACCCTTAGTACCTATCCGGCCTCACTGGCATTTCCTTCACCTACAAGAGAACAGCAGATTTTCATCAATTATCTCTGTAACCAGGATTTTTAGAGCACTGTTTACATCCCCCACAGGGCAGAAGATAATAGGAGAGATAAGTGTATCAACACACTAATCTCTGATGTGTTTTAGCACCTGCAACCTTCTTGAACCACTTGTCAGTTTTCCATTTAATTTAATCTTGAGGCTACCTGCTGAGACAGGCCACGCCCTGGGGGAATCTTTGACTTGGACCCCTTAATTCAGGAAACTTTGCAGCTGTCACTCTTAGCTCCTTTTACAATTCGGGGGGTGTGGTGAGGGGGAGGACTGGGTTGGGGAATTCATTCCTTTCTACAGCTGCCGGATTTAGGGCTAGTTCTGCCACAGCCCCGGGTCCTATTCCCTCCCTCTCGGTCAGCAGGAGTTCCTGTCAATCAACAGAAGAAACTTGCAATTCAGCAGGGCAAGAGAAGCGTGGGAATCAAGGCAGAGGATGGTGCTAACCTCACCCCTGCTCCGGGATTTGTAGGACAAGGGAACAGAAGCAGAACAATTCAAGGGAAAGTGAAAAAGACAAATGTTTTAAGGCTGCACAGCATAGAGAAAAGCACAGAGAGGCAGCCTGACAAAGAAGGGACAGTGGCATAGGCTGGGGGTGGGGGACGACAGGGTGGAGTCTGAGCTCAAAAAATCGGAATCTAAGGACGGCATGACCAGGTGGCTCCAAGAGGTGGTGTGAGGATTTGCATGTGCTTTACATACTGGTGTGGGGCCAGTCAGTCAACTGCTAAGGAGGCCAAGGTCACAGAAAGGGCCCCCACTTCCGCTACACTGCCCTTCAAAAATCTAACAGAGCAGGGCGTTGCTCTGTGCAGCATGGTCAAAGACACCCCCAAATCATGGCACAAGAGGCATGTATTACAGCCTGCCCTATACCCCAAAAAAGACAGCTCCCAATAATTAACGAAACATAACAAGAAAGCGCGAATTGGAAGCAGCAGTAGAAGTAAAACAGGGCTACTTGGAAGGCTGAGGCGGAAGGATCGCCTGAGCCCAGTAGGCTCCTGCGGTGGCCGGGAGCATGCCACTGCACTCCAGCCTGGGCAACAGAGTGAGACTCCAACTCAAAAAAAGAAGTAAAACAGGAAGGCACACAACATGGAGCCACTAGTAAGGTTACAGAAAAAAATGACACTATATATATGTCCCTCACATGTGTATAACTTGACCACTTGCCCAATTCACAATGCCCTTAAAATAAGAACAAACCAAATGCTCAGAAGAAGTAAAATTATTTCTAGTACTGACACTCGAGAAGAATTTCTTCTGAGAATTCCTGTAAAGAGGACACAGTGTAATGTAATGGTCCCTGAACACATTCTTAAGAGCAGACAAAACACATTTTCCATGAAGCTTATCCCTGGTAGAGACCCTCAAGATAGGGGAGGCCACCAGGAACCAAGAATGCCCAGCTTCCCCCCGTCCCCTGCCTCCGAAAAGAAACAACCACTAAAGAGGGTCCATGACACATGCTTAGGTCAATACTCCTGAGTTGCTATTATATTTAACCACCTCACATGCTGTTGGTAAGAGGGAAAATTGGCATAATCCACTTGGGGGATGGTATCTACTGAAAAACAATCATAGTAGCCACAAGTAGGAAGCAACCTAAATGTCCACCACTGGGTGAACAGACAAACTGCGGTATAATTCACACAATGGAACAGTACTTGGCCAAAAAAAAAAAAAAAGGACAAATTGCTGATATACACAAAAACATACATGAATCTTAGAGACATTAGGTTGAGCAAAAGAAGTTAGACAAAAGAGTATATATGGTGTATGAAGTTCTAAAATGATGGCAGAAATTAAATCATGATGAGATTCTACTATACACCTATCAGAATGACTAAAATAATAATTTATAATAATCTGACAGTACTAAGTGCTGATAGGGAGGAAGAGCAACTAGAATTCTCATACAAAGTGGTAGAGAATAAGGAGCTACACACACACACACAAATGAGATCATGTAAAACTAGTGAAATTTGAATAAATTCTATGAACAGTGACAACATCCATTACCTGGTTTCTATGCTGTACCGTAGTTATGCAAGATGTTAATATCAGGAGAAGCTAGGTGATCTCCCTATATGTTTGTTTCTTTGTTTCTTTTTTTTTCAGTTGGGGTCTCACTGTATTGCCCAGGCTGGAGTGCAGCAGCACTCACTGCTGCCTCCAACTCTTGGGCTCAAGCAATCCTCCTACCTCAGCCTCCTGGGACTACAGGGGCATGCCACCACACCTGGCTAATTTTTAAATTTTTTTTTTGCAGAGATGAGGTCTTGCTATGTTGCCCAGACTGATCTTAAACTCCTGAGCTCAAGCAATCCTCCCACCTCAGCCTCCCAAAGTGCTGGAATGAGCCACTGTGACATGAGCCACTGTGCCTGGCCTCTTTCTCTTTAAATCGAGACAGGATCTCACTATGCTGCCCAAGTTGGTCTTGAACTCTTGGACTCAAGTAACCCTCCTGCCTCAGCCTCCCCAGTAGCTGGGATTACAGGTTCATACTACCCTGCCCAGCTTCTCCCTGTACATTTCTATAATTATTAAAAATTTTGGCAAGGCACAGTGGCTCACACCGGTAATCCCAGCACTTTGGGAGGCCAAAGTGGGAGGACTGCTTGAGGCCAAGAGTTCAAGACCAGCTTGGGCAGCACAGTGAGACACTGTCTCTACAAAAACAAAAAATTAACCAGAGCTCAAAAAATCTAAATCTAAGGACAGCAGAGCCAGTTGGCTCCCAGAGGTGATGTGAGGATTTGCATGTGCTTTACATATTTGTCTGGGGCCAGTTAGTCAACTGCTAAGGAGGCCAAGATCACAGGAAGAGCCCCCTCTACTGTTACATAGCCCTTCAAAAATCTAACAGAACTGGGCATTGCTCTGGTGCAGCATGGTCAGACACCCCCGAATCATGGCACAAGAGGCATGTATTACAACCCACCCTGTACCAAAAAAAAAAAAAAAAAAAGATGGCTCCCAATAATTCAATGAAACATAACAAGAAAGCACAAATTGGAAGTAGCAGTTGAAGTAAAACAGGAAAGCACACAACATGGAGTCACTAGTAAGGCTAACAGAAAAAAATAACATTATATATATAAGTCCCTCACGTGTGTATAACTTGACCACTTGTCCAATTCACAGTGCCCTTAAAATAAACACAAACCAAATACTGGGAGAAGAAAAATTTTCACGCAGTAGTCTCAGCTACTTGGAAGGCTGAGGCAGGAGAATTGCTTGAGCCCAGGAGCTCAAGGCTGTGGTGAGCCATGAGTGCCACTGCTCTCTAGCGCCCCTCTAAACAATAAATATTTCACTTTTTTTTTTTTTTTTTGAGTTGGAGTCTCACTCTGTCGCCCAGACTGGAGTGCAGTGGCCGCTCCCGGCCACCGCAGCCTCGACCTGCTGGGCTCCGGCGATCCTTCCGCCTCAGCCTTCCAAGTAGCTGGAACTA
>CAUYQG010004755.1:0-17399 GCA_963574415.1 Tarsius wallacei
TAACATTCTTGTCTTTTCTTTCCCTCTCTACCTCCAGTGATCAATAAGCTCTGTGGATTCTACCTGCAACACATGCCTAAATATTTATCTCTCCATGTCATCTCCACTGCCCAGGACAGGGCTCACATTATGTCTTTCCTGGGTTACTGCAACAACTGTAAAAAGCGATCTCCTTACCTTAGTATCTCTGCTCCATTATCCATCCTCCATTCTTTTTTTTTTTTTTTTTTTTTGAGTTGGAGTCTCACTCCGTCGCCCAGACTGGAGTGCAGTGGCCGCTCCCGGCCACCACAGCCTTGACCTGCTGGGCTCCGGCGATCCTTCCGCCTCAGCCTTCCGAGTAGCCAGAATTACAGGCGCGTGCTATCACACCCGGCTAATTTTTGATTTATTGTAGAGATGAGGTCTCACCAAGTTGCCCAGGCGGGTCTCGAACCCGCGGGCTCAGGCAATCCACTCACCTCAGCCTCCCAAGGCGCGGGATTACAGGGTGAGCCACCGAGCCCAGTTAGTCCAAACTCTTTAGCTTAAAATTAAGGGTCTTTTGTCTTTTGTTTTGTTTTGGTTTGGTTTATTTATTTATTTATTTATTTTGAGTTGGAGTCTCACTCTCGCCCAGACTGGAGTGCAGTGGCCGCTCCCCACCGCAGCCTCGACCTGCTGGTCTCCTTCGATCCTTCCTCCTCAGCCTTCCAAGTAGCCGGAACTACAGGTGTGCACTACCACGCCCGGCTGATTTTTTGATTTATTGTAGAGATGAGGTCTGGTCAAGTTGCCCAGGCGGGTCTCGAACCCGTGGGCTCAGGCAATCCACTCACCTCAGCCTCCCCAGGCACGGGATTACAGGCTGAGGCACCGAGCCTGGCTGTTTTGGTTTTTTTTGAGTTGGAGTCTCACTCTGTCGCCCAGACTGGAGTGCAGTAGTACGCTCATGGCCACTACAGCCTCAACCTGATGGGCTCAGGTGATTCTTCTGCTTTAACCTTCCAAGTAGCTGGAACTAAAAGTGTGCGCCACCATGCTCAGCTAATTTTTTTTTTTTTTTTTTGAGTCAGAGTCTCACTCTGTCACCCAGTCTCACTCTGTCACAGCCACCACAGCCTCGACCTGCTGGGCTCAGGCAATCCTTCCGCCTCACTCTTCCAAGTAGCTGGAACTACAGGCGTGTGCCACCATGCCAGGCTAATTTTTTCATTTATTGTAGAGACGAGATCTTGCCAAGTTGCCCAGGCTGGTCTCACACCCCTGGACTCGGGCAATTCTCTCACTTCGGCCTCCCAAAGTGCTGGGATTACAGGCGTGAGCCAAGGGGTCATTTTAAATTGGATTTCCACCCAGAAATATACATGCATTCCCATGAGTTTGCCAGTTAGTTATTGAGCTACACGCCACAGAGCATGACTATCCTCACCCAGCGCCAGTCCCTGCTGCTAGTTCCGTGCTCAGCTCAAGCACTGTGTGCTCCCGGAAGTTGAAGCCGAGGGTGGGCTCCCATTCTCCCACGAGAGACGTCTGCATGTTCCTCTGTATCCGCTTTGTGCGCTGTCACAAGTGCTCGCTGGCTTGCCTGTTTCTCTGAGTTCCTTGTGCGTTCCTTGAGGTGGGGTCTATGCGTGTGGTCCCTGTGAGGCTCGGCCACTAGCATGAATGTGCGTCATGTGCTAGACACTCAGTAGACATTGCTGGCTGGAACAAATGAAGGTCTTGTCCTCGTGTTTTCTGGAGAGGCGGTCGTTGCTCCTCTCCTGTTCTTTTTTGTCCAGAATCTCTCCCTCCTCTCCCATTCCAATTCTTGTAGCAGCTTCCAACTATCCATTTAATTCCAGAGCAATGAAGAAGACAAACTTTACTTCTCTTTCACCACTCCCTCAGCCCCCTTTGCCTTTTTTGGTAGCATATCTGATGATGCCGTATCCTGAAGGAATGTTCTAATGAGGAAAAAAGTGTATAACTATTGCTATTCTTTCAGAGATTAAAATTTTACTTTAGTGGTATGATTCTTTATCACCTGGTAACATTTTTGCTTAGATTTTTTGAGTCTTGAAGTGTGTTCATTGTATTTTATTTGGTCCATTTTAGGCCTTGTGTGGCTGCTCACTTAATGTGCCCACAATGGATGGAAGAAACATACCTATGGCAATAAACGATATTGTGAAACCTGGAATGAGGAGAAGAATTATTGGATATGGGCTGCCATTTCCCAAAAATCCTGACCAACGTGGTGACCTTCTAATAGAATTTGAGGTGTCCTTCCCAGACACTATATCTTCGTCATCCAAAGAAGTACTTAGGAAACATCTTCCTGCCTCATAGAATGAAGAACTTTGTTACTCATATTTCGAGAAGGCACTGAAAATATAAAAAGACTGGCAGTTTACTGATGTGGCTGTGAATTCTGTATAAAGATGTGTAAATTCCTTTGAGGGTTCGTTAAATTGCATGAATAGAGACGGGTCAAATAAATAGGCAAAAGGGATTTGTACATTTGGAGATGAAGAGAAAACCACACACTGTATTTTATTTCATTTCTCCCAAATAAGAAGTTCTTAGTGTTTTGCTTATATGTAAAAGTTGTTTTTGTGGAGTCAGTTCGATTGATTTCTGATAAAGTACTAAACTATACAAGTACTTTATTTCTTTTATCTTTAGCTCAGTATGAAAGGTTCCCATTTATAATGGAAATGAAAATTCTTAACTATACATGCAATATTTAACATGTATTTCTACAAGAGTATAAAAGCCTATCATTTGGAAATGCCGTTATTAGATTTACATCACCTTCTAAAATACTGCTGTCAGGCTGGTACCAGTAAAAGAATATCTTGATGCATATATATTATTTCACCATTTTGATTTTTAAAGTACGCTGTTGCATTTCTTAACGTAGTTGTAATGTTCTTATGCAGATCTTTTCTTCATAAAAAGAAAATTAATGGCAATGTATCTCCTGTGGAAATCCCAATTGCCTGAATTACTGATATTTTAGAAATAGACTGTTTTTAAAATGTCGTGTGTAATTTTATGCAAGTTGACTATCTATCTTGGACTTAGTAAATTATAGGTTCATTTTGTTCTCTGCTAGTTTAAAATACTTGGTTTAGTAATAAATGTGTTTTTAGAGGAAACACTGTTCCTTGGAATTAATTTTCCAATTATACAGTCTTCTGTAACTTACTCTTAATATGCTACATGTACCTTATGTAATTTCCCTAAAAAGAATAAACTACCACTACGCTATGGTGTTAAACCAAACAACAGGGAAAATAAACACTAACTGCTGCTTATGGCGAACATTGCTACTACTTGTGCATATAAATATTTTACTTTTTCATGTGTATAGATTGCATTTCTTTGGTGTTTTGATTTTTTAAATATATTTACATTTAAAAATTGTTTTGTTTTCTGTTTTATAACTATAGTGAGTGATGTTTTGAAACAAAATTTTTGGTTAAAAAAAAGTTCAGGATGATTCATATGTACACTGGTATGCTGGGTCCTATCACCGTGTAGCAGATATGAAATCTTTCAGAAATTCAACATGAATCGGTATAATGGCCATATACTTTATAACTTTATGGAGGTACTATTTACATGCCATAAAGTGTCCCCTTTTGAAGTGTACATGTCAGTGATTTAGCATAGTCATAGAGTTGTGCAGTCACCATCACTTTCTAACTCCAGAATATTTTCATCTCCCCAGAAAGGAAAACCACGTCCATTGGCAGTTACTTCCCCTTCATACCTTCCTCCAGGCCAGCAAACACTAGCCTACTCTCGTCTCTGTAGATTTGTCTATTCTGGACATTTCACACTCACAGAATCAAACAGTATATGGCTTTTTGGAGTCTAGCTTCTTTCCGGTAGTATAACGTTTCCAAGGTTCATTCCTGTTGAATCACATGTCAGCATTTCATTCTTTTTATGGCACCTTACATGGATGTATGCCATATTTTGTTTACCTTTTCATTCATTTATGGGCATTTGGGTTATTTCTACTTTTTTGGCTCTTACAAATAATGCTGCTGTGGACACTTGTGTTCAAGTTTTTGTGTGGGCACGACTTTTCAGTTATCTTGCATATAGACGTAAGAATGGAATCCCTAGGAAGAGACATAGGCTTTAGTTGCAAATGGAAACCCTTGAAAACAATGCCAGAGAATTCAGTAGTCATACTTGTTCTGTGTAATGCATAATGATTCCTTTATATCTTGGTTTCTCTGAATGACAGTTAAAACTCCCTACAGAAGTGTAAGCTTCGTGGAAATTTCCTCACGAGTCTCAAGATCGAGAACCGAAAAGCATCAGTCAGTGTACCTGACAGTGGATTCTGTTTGAAACCCATCGGTATTTATTGCAATTTTCTTGATTAGGCATTTCCTCCTAGGTAAAATAAAGGATTTGTAGATTAGATACATGGATACTCTTTGGATTAAGAAGGTTTTTGGGATTTTTTTAAGTAGAGAATTATTCTTCCAGTAGCAAAATAAATTTTCATAGCTGCACAAAAATAGTATGCTAATATCTCTCTTGTCTTAAATTATACTGATAATGCCTTAGCATATAGTAAGTGCCCAATTTTTATTTGTTGAATTAAAGTTGTGGTAAAGCTGGAGTTTGAAAGTTTTTTTATTTGTTCAAATTATAAGAGTACTTTTGATTTTAAATTCAACCTGGGGCTGGGCGCTGTGGGTCACGCCTGTAATCCCAGCACTTTGAGAGGCGGAGGTGGGAGGGTTGTTTCAGCTCAGGAGTTCAAGGCCAGCCTGGGCAACATAGTGAGACCTTGTATCTACACAAAAATCAAAGCATTACCTGGATGTGGTAGCAGGGACCTGTAGTCCCAGGTACTTGGGAAGCTGATCGCTTGAGTCAAGGAGTTGGAGGCAGCCGTGAGCCATGATCATGCCACTGCACTCCAGTCTGAGCAACAGAGTGAGATCCTGAAATTAAAAAAAAAAAAAAAGCCAGGTTCTTAGACAGCTGGAATAATTTTGAAGTACTGTAGATCACATAAAGAAAGACGTTTATCTTCCCTACAAGAAAACTCACACGTTGCTTATGTTAAAAAGAACAACCAGCCAGTCGTGGTGGCTCACACCTATAATCCTAGCATTTTGGGAGGCCGAGGCGAGAGGAATGCCTGAGCCCAGGGGTTCGAGATCAGCTTGGGCAACTTGGCAAGACCTCATCTCTACAATAAATCAAAAAATTAAAGCCGGGCTCGGTGGCTCAGCCTGTAATCCCGCGCCTTTGGGAGGCTGAGGTGAGTGGATTGCCTGAGCCCGCGGGTTCGAGACCCGCCTGGGCAAGCGAGACCTCATCTCAACAATAAATCAAAAAAATCAGCCGAGCGTGGTAGCGCGCGCCTGTAATTCCAGCTACTTGGAAGGCTGAGGCGGAAGGATCGCCGGAGCCCAGCAGGTCGAGGCTGCGGTGGCCGGGAGCGGCCACTGCACTCCAGTCTGGGCGACAGAGTGAGACTCCAACTCAACAAAAAAAAAAAAAAAAGAAATTGATTTTGCACTAATAATAATGTAAGATGCGTAAAATGCTATGCATGAGGTCAAAGTATTACTTTCTATAGTTGAAAACATGACTCTCATACAAATAACAAATAGACACCTGTCAAAGATTTATTAACTCATTAATGAGGGAGGCAGCAAAAAATCTAGTTCAGAGAGCATTTCGAGGAACCGGGCACTTACAGGTATTTAAAAAGAAATGTTAGAATTATATAGCTGGCTAGATACAAAGCTGATTAATGTTCCACTGGGCGATAAAAACCATAACCTTTGGGGTTATGTTTGCTACTGGACAGAAATTATTTGCATCTCTGCCATAAGCATGCAACTTCACAGAGTTTGAGCCCTTAATTAAGAGTAAATAGAAAAAAATCAAGCAAAGATACATTCCCCAAGGTAACTAATTATCCTTAGTTAGGTGGCCTTGTTAGACGATGCCCTTGTATGACATTGAAAGGACATGCCTTATTTCCCAGCTTTGGAGAATTTTTCTTATTCATGTTCTCCGCATGTGTGCTGGCTTTTTTATTTTCATGAGTATAATGGGCAGACATGTTCCTAGACTCACTCAGTCCCGAACCCCAACTCTGTAGCACCCATAAAATTGTATGTTTTTCAACCACAAATTCTCCCCTAAGGGAGAAGCGGCATTTTTAGGTTTATTTTTTGTTTCATTTCCCAGGAATGTCACCCTCAGGATTGAAAGGGGTCATAGCGCCTGCATGTCTGTCTCTTTCCCCAGAGCTCGGGAAGGCTCAGACCACACCAGTTCAAAATCTCCAACATTCACTCCCTCAGCTACACATCTCTGCCATCTAGATATGCCCAGTACGTACGGAG
Organism: Tarsius wallacei; assembly: GCA_963574415.1. Taxonomy (NCBI): domain Eukaryota; kingdom Metazoa; phylum Chordata; class Mammalia; order Primates; family Tarsiidae; genus Tarsius; species Tarsius wallacei. The sequence goes on from CAUYQG010004755.1 coordinate 6,363, forward strand.
GACACAGTTAATGATGCCTGGATAGATGAACGCGTGGGGGGTGCAGGAAAATTCACCCCCCAATTCAGCCTTTTGCCTCCGAGTCTCTCCAAAGCTGCCTCCTCTCCCTGTTAAAATTATCTCTTGCAGGGAGGGAGAGGAAGAGTGTCACCAGCCCTGCCCAACCATGCTACAAATTAACGCCCGTCTCTCCGATTCATTCAACTCCCAAGAGAACTGTGAGCAAGTCACTCTCTGCTCCCACATCGCTCCCCTCATTCTCTCAGTCACCTGTTGCCCCTCAGTAGAATTCCTCTTGTTCCCCTTCCCACAGTCTGTCTTCCCAGAAAGAAGCCCCCATTCCTCCTGAAACTCGTCGGGAAGTTGGGGCTTCATTCTGAAGGCTCTCGTGCAAACCCGTTAAATAAATATGGATGCCTTTTCTCTTATTATCAGTCTGCCTCTTGTCAGTGATTGTTCAGTGAACCTTTAGGGGGCTAATAGCCATGGCCTCCACCGTTTTGACATAGTTGGCAAGATGGAAAAAACAACAACAACAACAGCAGCAAAAAACCCTCTTGCCTCTCTTCTCTTCTGAAAGCTGCAGTGAAGAGAATTCAGAACCTGTTCTGCCAGCAAAGGGGTAAGAATTTCTTGCCATCCAGGTGCGTGCTCACTCTCCCCCTCCCCCCCTCTTCTGTTTCCCTCTGTCTCTCCTCTCTCTCTCTCTCTCTCTCTCTCTCTCTCTCTCTCTCTCGCTCGCTCTCGCTCTCTCTATCTGCATTCTGGTGAGTAGATGGTAAGGAAAACAAGCACTGATTGTCCCCTCTGCAAGGTTTTGATTAGTAGGAAGAAAAGAACTTGTGTGAGTGGACTTGGAGGGAGTGACTCTGATGTAGATTTGATACTTTGGATATGAACATTCTTGTGGTCCGATTCCCTCTCAGAAACTCCTTCTCCATTTGCTTTGCCTTTCTGTGTTGGTCTGTCATGAAGAAGGGCACCATGGGGCAGAACATGGGCCTAGAACCCCGCCGAGCCTGCTGTGTGAGCCAGCCCTGCACACCGGTCACTTAAGACTAGACCAGCGTCCGTTAAAGACAAGAGTCAGATGGGGTTTCTGTCCTGTCTCCTCTTTACGGCCTTGAGAGCTTGACTTTGTGACCACGAGGGGATATTCTCTCGTCACCTCTGCCATCTGGAAGGAGTGGATTGACGGGTTCACATCAGGTGGCCAGTCGGAAAAGACTGTGGACATCGGAGACACGTAAGATTTCAAGAAGCACACTCTTTGCTCTTAGGGGAATTTCGGTCATCACAAATGAATATAGTTAAAGCAAAAAACTAAGAAACCTTATCCTTAATCCGAACAAAGCCATGAAGTCATGTACCAGTAGCAGTCTAACACCCAGATCCAGACTATGACATGGTCACACAGTTCAGCTGGCTGAGCCTGACGGAGCCCCAAGGGGCAGGAGGACACCGGGCTTTGGGGACAAGCCCGGAACAACAGCCCATAAGGACGAGGCTTTTGGGCAAGCTGATTCTGGCCGGCACTTGACCCAGAAGACACTCCTCTTCTACCTAAAACAGCCAAAGACTTAAAGCCTCAGCCACCGCCATACTCAGGAATGACCTTTGAGGAGAGCTCCCTGGAGAATGGAGCCTCCAGGACTCTGGTTCTGTTTTTCTGTCGTAAAAGCATTTGCCAATGACTGTAAAGAACCGTAATGGTAATCGAATCTATGTGTCTGTATGTTATGCTTTCCCAAGGTTTTATTTAAGAATTTGAGGTGGCTCAAAATAGAAGATATTCCACAAAAGGTGTTTTTAATAGGAAAAAAAGACATCAAGAAGTGAAATTCTTGTACCAGAAACCTAGCCTTGGGCGTGCCGGTAGCCAGAGCCAGAAAGAACATTGTACAGCTTGACCAAATCCTATTTTATCTAATAAGAAAAAATGCCAGAAGAGAGAAAATTTTCACTAGCCTTGAACTATCAGAAGAACTTATCTCACAAACCCTTGTAGAAGGAAACTAGATATTATGGTAAAGCCTTCCACACAAGTGTACAACACTTGAATGCATGCCCCTCTATTTCTATGTTTTTAACACGACTGCCTACTAAGAGCTACGGGAATGCTGTCCTATCATGTAACACTATATCCAGATAGGCAGCACTTGGGCGGCCTAACCGGGTAGGAGAGTGTAGCTTAGAGAATCCGCAGAATGAAGTTAGTAAATCTCTTGGCTTATTCGCTTCAGGCGTCTGTTATTTGATCCACACTTTGACCAAAGCGGCCAATTCAGGGCTGAGATGGAAGTGTTTATATCTCAGTCTTCCTCACATTCTCCGCACCCACCATGGTGCCTGGCACACAATGGTTACCCGATAACTGCTTGACAGACAGCACTAGGGAGTGTTAAATGGTGCTTTGTCCTGGAAAACGGCCAGGAAGCCATGAAGTAGCAGAGACGGCTGGAAGAAAGGACTCCTGTTCCAGCCTGGGTAGGAGTGTCACCTCTTCTCTGCCTGTGTTAGTGCTTCTAATCTTTCTGGTTCAGACTCACGATGGTCAAACACTGAGACCTGTATCCATGATGTCAGCACCTCATGGAAGCCAGTGGCCCAAAACCTGCATGTGGCCTATTCCTTCTTAGGGGTTTAGTTCTTGTCGACAAACCCTCAGCTGTTCTTCTAGTAAGTAATGAAAGGATTTTCTCTTTAATGGTACCTGGGAGTCTCGCAGATGCTTCTACACGGTAGGGGGCTTCACTCGTTGGGTTCCTCATGCCAGGTCGTGTCAAGGTCCAGGTGATGCCAGTGACCCACTCCACTGGGGACCAAGTCTGACTTTTTCCTTTGCCTTGCCAAATTCCTAACTAGGCCTGGGGAGATGGGCTTTTTATGAACTCCCCCTATAGAATGTGGTTGACTCTCCCACCTGACTCTGGCATACCATTACCTAACAAAGAAAGAAAACCAAAGTATTTTATGACCCTGTAAAGCTGTCTTTTGGGGACTCTGGGCACCTTTTGAGATGCTCACCTATTCTTTCTGAAGTCAGCCACCTGTGAGGCCTTACCTACATATCGAGAAACTTGGCTCCCTCACCTTCCCCAAGCTGCGGCTTTCAGAAGTCCTTGGTTTCAGAAGAAAGCTTATGACTTTCAGAAGTCCTTGGTTAACTCTCGCTAATCAGGAAATCTTGGAATCCACCTCCAACCTGCAAGCCCCTGCTTAGACAGACATCATCTTCCTGGACCAAATCAATATAAACCTCACGTGTATCGATTTACGGTTTTCTGTAACTTCTGTCCTCCTAAAATGTATTTAACCAACACGACGGACACACATGCTCAGGACCTCCTGGGGAGCGGGTGTCATGGGCCTACAATCACTCCCGTGTGGCTCAGAATAAACCATCTTACATATTTTACAGAGTTTGGCATCTTTCATCAACACTGTCAAATGATCTGCTGGGCAATCAAAACAGCTCTCCTGGGAGTCTACTGCTCTCTCCCTGCCCACCCATCTTGCATGTGCTCACAGGCTGCTTCTGAAGGATCTCTTTCAACACATTGTCCCTTTGCTAGAAAGCACTCCACCCGGGGGATAGGAAAAACACACAGAACAAGACAGTTGGGTGCCGGAGGGCAGTGAAGGGGCCATCCTTCAAGGACCATCCCCCTGTCACTGCCTGTGCCCAGGCTAAACCCCAGGACATCTCTGGACCACAGATGGGTCAGAACACAGGCCGGACCCTTAGGAAGAAAATCGCAGTTTTGCAAAACACATTCTGCGATGCCTCCTCCTGCCCGGTCTCTTTCTCAAACCTTCTGGAGGGGCAGGAAAGGCAGGGTCTTCCTGGGCGTGTCACTGCCTGCTGAGCATGTGTAGTATGGTATATAATTGCCCCTTGACTCTCCCAGCAACCCACCTCAGGGTCCCTGACGGCCATCTAAAGCCACGCCTCCCAGACCATCCCTGGTGATGGGCGCCCCCCTCATCTCTCTGCTTCCTCACTAGTCTAAGTGCGCTGAAACCCACCAACACAAGTTCCCTCTCTCTCAGCATGCTGCTTGAGACCAAGCCACACGTACGAGAAAAAATAATGCCTAATGATTTTTTTTAGAGGGGGATAAAAATACTCAGTAGTCGCCCCCTACTCACAGTTTCGCCTTCTGTGGTTTCAGTTACCCACAGTCAGCCGGGGCCTGAAAATATCACAGGGACAATTTCAGAAATAAGCAATTTGTAAGTTTTATTTTGTAGGCCATTCTGAGTAGTGTGACGGAATCTCACAGCATCCCCCACCATCCTACCTGGGACACGACTCCTCCCTTTGACCAGCATCTCCACACTGTCCACATGACACAGTTGCTGGTCACTTAAGAGCTGGCTTGGTTATTGGATCGACAGGTCACAAAAGGAAAAGTCAGCACGGTGTAGTGAGGCATTTGGAGAGAGTGGGACCACGGTTGCATAATCTTTATTAGACTATATTGTTATAATTGTTCCATTTTACTATTAGTTCCTGTTCATCTCTTTCCGGGCCTAATTTAGAAATTAAACTTTAGCATAGGTATGTATAGGGAATAACACCGTATATATAGGGTTCAGTGCTATTGCAGTCAAGCATCTGCTGGGAGTCTTGGAATGTTTCCTCCAGGATGGGGGGCGGTGCACAGTATCAATAAATCACATGGATTTTGCGACATGAGTCCAGCTTGTATATCATGTGTTTCATGGATATTATATACAGAGGGTGTCAAAAAAATTGTATACACATTTTAAGAAAGGAAAAAACTGTATTAACATGGTGATACTGAATATATACTGATAACAAAAGATGAATACAAGTCACGTTTGACTTCTGCAATGACAAGAGGTGCTCACGGGTTACCATCAATACCCAGACCCTTCTGGTGACGGCAAACGACTGCAGGACTTGGTGCTGAGAAAGATCTCCTGGATCTTTCCTTGCGCACATCACACACAGGACCAGGCGTCTCAGACTCATCACGAATGCGTGCAATCGTTAGGCGTGTGGGAGATTCTGTTGCACACTCAGGCCGCTGTCATCATTGTCCCTCCACAACGTTCTCGAATTTCAAAAACCACTTCAAAATGGTCTTGCGCGCCTCAAACAACAACCAGGCTTCCGCCATCGTCTTTGACTGTTCTGCCTGTCCCACGGTGATGCTAGCATTCATTTGATTAGCTCCATCTTTTGAGCAAATGTCATACTAAGCATTGCTACCATAATTCGACTCAACTTCAAAAAGTAGTACATAGATAACCTCTCTTAAAATGCGTGTATTTTTGGCACCCCCACCCCAATATAGAGATAAAGATACACGCACATATACGTGTGTATGTATGATCAGGAAAGGTCAGTCCTTGGGACACAGGTGACTTGGTCTTCAGGGTATTGACAGCTCATTCTGACGGCCACGCTACTGGTCATCACAGAGAATACGAACGTCATTAAAATCATCACTCACTTAACTCCAAGGCAACTCCCAAGCCCAAAGCAGCGCTCCATTCCAGACAGAACGCTCCCTCTCCGGGCCTCCTCCTGTTTTGAGTCCGAGACCCTATGTCCAGTTCCAACGTTGTGCCCTGAATGGATTTTACCTTCTCATCCCCACCAAGGATCCCACACACACGTATCCCTCAGCATGTGCAGAACCCAGGCTCCCTTCCCAGCACCAGGTTTACACCAGACCCACCCCTGAGAGCTCTCCTCTGTTCCCCACGATTGCTTCCTCTTCTTCCCCGGCCAGTTTGTCCTCCCGAGATCGGAACCAGGGAATGTGACTGGAAGAAACGCATGGCTCATCTCCTGGATGGAACCATAACCTCCAGGCCTGGTGATTCCCGCTCCCTCCCCTCCTCCAGCAAATACAGAAGCCACGAGTGGGAGATGAAGGTGCTGCAGGCTGGGGAACCCAGAGCCCCTGAATCTGTGCTTAGAGGGGCGTCTTCCCAATCGGGGGTGCTCATTCCAGACATCAAGGGAGACTAGAGTCTGCTGTGAGTCTCCGCCATTGAGATGCAGAAACTGGCTTGCTACAGCAGCTAGGTTGCCTTTTGTCTGCAGGGACAGCTGATGTGACCTTGACTAACGAGGCTTCACAATCGGGGTGTTAATTCTTTCCCCCATCATTGTGCAAGGTTGGCTGGTGAACCGGAACTTCTTTATAAATCAGTTCTCGTCATGATCCGTTTGATGGGCTGCTCCGTGCTACTCAGTCGTTCAAAAACTGTACATTGAGTGCCTACTGTATGTCTCCGTTGGGCACAAGTATGATGTCCCTTTCAGTGAGACCCAAGAGGGACAGTTCTCCAAATATGGTTCTGAAGTGACTAGGTGTGTGGCTGTCATTGTGAAGGAGAATGCCTCAGTTGATCCTCAGATGCCCACCCATTCCTCCTCAGCCCCTTCCTCGGCCCCTCACCCCTACATCTCTGTGGGCCAAGTCAGAGGATGCAGTTTCAGGCTGGGTGATCCAAAGAAAGAAACAGAAAGTTCCCCACAGTTTCACAGGGATGCGACTCCATTGTTCCGGTGACAAGAGAGACGCAGGGAAGGGAACTGGCTTGCCCTCGTGAGACTTAGAGATTTGGCTTCTCTGTCCAATGTGCTGCACATGGAACCCCCTCTGGTCCTCAAAAGGCTCTCCCTAAGCCCCAGGATTACTGTTGAAGGCTCTTTAGAGTCTGGCTGTTCCTCATTCGTGTGTCACAGCACTGAGTTAGGGCTTCCGGGTGGTGCAAGAGGAATCCACACGTGTGCCTGACTCAACACTCAGCCCTAAAGAGGCCCGCCCACCTCTGCCATGTTGCACCCTCACTGGCCTCCTCACTGGGCATTTTGCAGTCTTTCCCGAAAGTTTCTCTGTTTTGCATCAACCTTCCTGCACAGCTGGCGGGGGCCCTGGCACGCGATCAGCTTTGTTTACTTGAAATGGAAAGTTGGGATTTGCAAACCTGTTTTGATTTGATCTGTTTGTAACTAAAAAACGAGGCTCGGATGAGCATAGCCCAGCGTATTTTATTTTTTCCTGTGCCTCACATCCAACCTGTGGTCCCATCTCTCCAAGGGCAGATTCTTTTAATGTCCCCATTGTCCCACCCATACTACTCTCCTCGTCCCTGTCTATAAAAACACTGCTGGGAAATTAAAACAAGAAATGCTATTTTCCAAAGAAACGGAAGCACATCCGAGCTCAGGCAAACGACGCTGTCTGAAATGAACCTAGAAGTGAGTTTTGCAGGCACCCTGCAAATGGTGAAGTAGGATGGCGGGCCTGCACCCACCTACTCATCAGAAGAAAAGGAAAAGGAAGGAAACCCTCGGTGTCCAGACTGCAGACCCAGCTCAGGGACCTGGGCTGGCTCGGAATGTGCATGTCAGGACACTTCAAATCACCCTTCGCCTGCAGGATGAAGCCCCCAAGGCCGGGACCATCTATTTTTCACATTTGATTTGGGCTGGGACCTGGGGCTGAAACCAGTTCTCATTACCCGTGCTCCTCATCACACTCCCCTGCGCCTCCGTGACTCTGTTATTTCTCCTATTAATATCTCATCAACATCGGGCAGGTGCTTCCTGTAGGGAGGCTGTTCATTAGCAAGTTGTCAGTGGGACGAGTCAGGTTCCCACGGCTGAAGGAAATTGGCACGGGCCCCGGCAGGAGGAGGCCAAGGAGCCAAGTCTGCGAGAGGGCTGCGCTTTCCACCGAGTCCGACGTCCCATCCAGCCTAAATTCGGACCCAGCTCTTCTCCGACTTCCGAGAACTCTCCTGTAACTTTGTCTTTAAGCAAACGTTTGTTCTCAGATTATTTTTACGCTCAATGTAATATCTGAATCAGCAGTTTTTAAATACTCAATATTTCTTTAAATGCCAACAGACAACAAGTATAGCAGGTGTTTAATTGTGGTTTAAAGATCCGCATTGTTCACATTTTATAATCACAATTAAAATTAAGCAATAACACCAAAGGAGTTCCGGTATACAGCAATAATACTTCCCTGTATCGTGAAATTGATAAGGATCCAGATATAATGATGCCCATTGTAGTAACCCTGTGGTGACTGATTGCTATTCTGCTGTTAGCAAACAACCAAGAAATACTTTATTTTTTCAGAATTATCAATTTGTTTCTAGGGTATGTGAACAATGGAAACCTTAGGGGAGAATGCAATAGTTAGTGAGGTATTAAAACAGTTATATAACTAATAAAAACACTAAATCAACTTAGATATGCAGCAGTGTGTCATTTCCATTTTAATAAAAAAGTACATTATTCTCTTCCCAAAATTACACAATTTTCTTTTTCTTTTTTTTTTTTTTTTTGCTCCGTGCCAACATATTTGGAAAGTAAAAAAGACATAAATTCATGGTTTCTGGAATTGTCATGTAAGTGATACCCTGGTCCTTAAAAAAGATAGAATAAAAACAGGCATTTTCATAAAACAATCGATTTGAAAAATCATTTGCATTTGCTGCTTGTGATTTTTTTTTCCTGTGAGAGGGTGACAGCAGGGAGTGCTAGGACTTATAAATAAGACACACGTGATTCTCATCGCATCCCTGGATTCTGAGAGGGCGCATCTTGGACGTGCCTGCTCAGAGGTGGGGGTGGTGGAGAGCATCTTTGCTCATAGTCTGCCCGGCAGGGGGGTGGGGGGCCAGGCTCTCATTCCTTGAAATCCAGGCATGGCCAGGTGGGAGATAGTTGGGAAACCGAGGCAGGGCTGCAGCCGGCTCCGCTGCTGGTAGGCCTGGGCCGCCTTGCAACTTGCGGTTCCAAAACTGAGCAAGCAGCCGCCGGCCAGATCTCACGTCAAGAAACTTCTTCTCTGAAGACACAGAGACAGGCTTATCAACAGGGACCACTGGATGGATTCCAAGCACCCTTGATGGCTCTCCAGTCCTTCACGGGGCGGTTAGTGACCGTCCTCCCCGGGGGAAGAGCCCAAGACCTCCCTGGGGGAAGAGCCCAAGGTCACTCTTGGAAGACCTCGAGGCGGAATGTTAGAACCACAAGATTATCTGAGAAGATCTGAAGAAAAGCAAGAGGAAGTAAGCAGGGAAGAGAAAGGGCTTTTGAACCCATCCCGGGCACGGAGTCCCACTTTTCCACCAAAGGACCTCAGAACAGCAGTCTCTGCTGGCCTGCCCACAGGAATCCTGGGGAGAACTTTTTTTTTTGGTCTTAGAAAGCAGGCTTTATTGAGAGGACAGAAAAGCTCCCACAGTGGGAGGGGTCCCAAAGGGGCTGCCCTAGAACTTTTAAATACTGTATGTCCATACAGTGACGGTGCAGTCCAGGACAGGTGAAACAACCCCTGGGAACGGGGCCCTTCTGGGTGATTCTATCAGATGCATGCTAGGCCCAAGGAACCTGGGGGTGGGACGGCTCTATCTTAAAACGTGGGCACGTTCAGTCGTTTGATCCAATCAAGCACTCTGGTTTCAGGATGATGGGAGTGTCCTTTTCTTCCAGATATTCAGGTGAAATCGATGAGGTAGGACCCATGCCGGGGTCACCCTGCGATTTATCTGGTGCTGAGAGTGTCATGAGTGCCAGAGGAGCGAGGCGCTAACTCAGCACAGCGAAGAAACAGAGGCTGGAGAGGGAAGGTCCCCTGGGACTTGTGACTGTGCCCTCCCAGGCTGCTCCTTTGTGGAAACGGCAACGATGATGAAATACTCTGGATTTCTTTCAGGAGAGCACAAGGAAACACGAAATGGCTGGGAAGTCCGATAAGAGAACACCCTGACAATGGCAGCTAACGACTTACTAAGGCCCTGCTCAATATCAGGAATTTGCATATCCGTGCATTCATTCAGCAATTTTTATGGACTGGAACTACAGGAAAAGCACTGATCTAGCCACCTGGGGATGCAACAGATGTCCAACCCGAGACTTGTATCTGACTTCTGGGGACATCGGGCTCCTGGGGGAGAACGGCGTTAATCAGAAATCACTGTAATCGGGAAAGAATTAGGCCCCATGATAAATGCTTCGGAGCCAATATGGTTCCATGAAAGTAACAAAGGAAGCTGATCTGTGCAATAGACAGAAAAGGAAAGGGTGCCGTCCTTCAGCTGAGAGCCTGAAGGATGAATAGGAGGTCGCCGACAGGTGGAGGAAGATAGAGTGAAGAAGATAGCATCTCTCACAGAAAGAACAGTATGTGCAAAAGTCCTGTGGCGAGAGAAGGCAAAGCACTCTGGGAGACTTGGGAAGGGGTAGTGTCTGGAACGCAGATAGCAAGGGGAGCAGGGACCTACAGAGGCTGGCAAAGGCCAGGCGTCTGTAGATCTCATCCTTACTACCATCTTACCTGGAGGCGGTTTGGTTCCCCATCTTTTTTTTCTTTTTTTGAGTTGGCGTCTCACTGTCGCCCAGGCTGGAGTGCAGTGGCATGCTCATGGCCACTGCAGCCTCGACCTGCTGGGCTCAGGCGATCCTTCCTCCTCAGCCTTCCAAATAGCTGGAACTACAGGCAAGCGCCACCGTGCCCGGCTCATTTTTTGATTTATTGTAGAGACAGGGTCTCACCATGTTGCCCAGGCTGGTCTCGAACCCATGGGCTCAGGCAATCCACTCGCCTTGGCCTCCCAAAGTGCTGGGATGACAGACGTGAGCCACCGCACTTGGCTTGGTTCCCATCTTATAGATGAAAAACCAAGGCCTGCCATTCATGTCACATAACCCAAGGTCACGTCCCTAGCAGGTGGCTGACGGAAATCCAGCCCATCTGCTTCCCTGGGTTACCCCTTCGTATGCAGGCCGCCCGGTCAGTGCATAGCATGGACAAAGGGTTTTGACAGTTGTCAGTTATGCCTCCCTGTGGGTCACGTGTCTCCCTGCGTTGCACCAACAAGCATCATGTTCAGAGGCTTGCAGGGAGCTTGTTTACTAACGCTGAGCCTGAGGGGCCCACCAGGAGTTCACCACATTGTTACCAGAAGACTCGCGTGTCTACCTAGCCTTTTTCTAGCTCTCGCCTGTCTCACCTGTAATCCCAGCATTTT
>CAUYQG010004758.1:0-21017 GCA_963574415.1 Tarsius wallacei
CGCGCACCTGTAGTTCCAGCTACTTGGAAGGCTGAGGCGGAAGGATCGCCAGAGCCCAGCAGGTCGAGGCTGCGGTGGCCGGGAGCGGCTACTGCACTCCAGTCTGGACGACAGAGTGAGACTCCAACTCAAAAAAAAAAGAGTAGTAGACTAACACTATTTGGCATTATTATGAGATCAAGGTAAGACCATTAACAATTTATAAAATAGAATTATTTTACAATAAAAAATTGAAAAAAATAGCTAGGCACAATGGCATGTGCCTATAGTTCTGGTTACTTGTGAGACTGAAGTGGAAGAATCCCTTGAACCCAGGAGTTTGAGGCTGCAGTAAGCCATGATTAGCACTGTATTCCACCCTGAGTGGCAGAATGAGAGGCCATGTCTCTTAGAAAACAAATAAACAAAAATTCCATATGAACTTTATTTTTCTCAGTAATAAAAACCAAATATTTAGACAAATTTAAAAGATAAAATGAAGTTAAATTCTGGTAAATCATCTGCAGAGTTCTGCCTGATGCATATTATATGTTCCCAAGATTTCCATAATCTAACATTTGTTTTCACCGTAAGTTTCTGAGGAATGGCTAGATTCAGAAAAGATTTCAGCAGTATTCAACAGACTGTTCAATTTACTTTTTTCTGACCCGATTCATTTCTTTTGAATCAGCTCTCTGTGTTCTTACAGTAGAATATCTAGTCCCTTACAATATTTCTTTCTTTCTTATAACTTAACCAAGGCCATTAATTTAACTCATTTTTAAATTATTTGTCTTTGTGTCATACAGATTCAGTCATAAAATCCTGACTGTGCTCCATTTTCCCTGATCTCAGAAGCTAAACAGAGTCACGTTTGGTTACTACTTAAATAGGAAAAACAAACCAATAAACAGACTATATATTTTTTCATTAAAAAAAACATAGTTAAATCATAATGAATATAATTTCTCTTTTAGAAATCTGAATTTTTCTTAAGTGTATATAAGCACCTATTAATTTAAATGTTTCCTTTTAATATATATATTTTTTAGAGTTGTGGAGTGCAGCGAGGATATACTACATAAGTAGATTGCATGCAGGTGAAGTTTGGGCTTTTAGCTGACCCTCTCTCCCCCGATAGTGGACCAAGCACCCTGTGTACTGCCACACATCCACTCTCTCCTCCTCCCCTCCCTCCCCTGCAGTGTTGAATTTTTCTTCTTTAAATGTTTATAAGCTCTCATTAATTTCTACAAGCGAATCAGAAAATGTGTTAAGTTGAATTTTAAAAAAATTTATAATCTATTTCATTGTAAATTTTTTTCCTGTTTTAATTTTTATTTAAAATTGTGGGATACAATTCAGGGCTAGGTGTACAAATATTCACCGTGCAGTTACCCTTATTGATGAGGCTTGCCTCCCCGCTTCCCCAGGCAGATATCGACTAGGTTATTCAATGCATAACATTCTTCTTCTCAAAAATATTTCAAAGTTATAAAATGGAAACATTTTGTCAAATTCCAAAGAAAGCTATGGGAGCTCGTTTTGATAGAGCAATAGGACATGTTGGCTATAGAAGCATTACTGCCTACCGGAAATATTGATCAATTACAGAACCAAACACATATAATTGAGAATTATTAGCTACTGCAGAGGAATATCCCTATTAAGAATATAAGCTATTTTATGATTATGTTCTGCAGATGTCATGCCGTTCTATGTCTAAGACCATTATAATAATGACTTCATATTCATCAATTTTAAAGGGTATAATTGACTTAAGGTTTGAGGAATTATTAAGTATTGGCTTTATTGACTATCATAGCCCATAATTTAAAAATTATTTGTGTAATTTATAAAGGTATATTTCTCTTATTTTACTCTATTAGCCTATTTCAAGAAACCTGACATGATCTTCATTTGTAATTACTTAATTGTTTACATTATACATTATAAAGTTGTTTCTCAACTTACAATAAACTTACATCCTAATAAATGCATTGCAGAAAAAATATTATAAATTGAAAATGCATTTAACACTTTTAGCCTACTGAACGCCATAGCCTGGGCTAGCCTACATTAAACGTGCTCAAAACACTTATATCAGCCTACACATGGGCAACATTATCTAATATAAAGCCTATTTTCCAGTGAAGTGTTGAATATCTCCTGTAATTTATTGAATATTTACTGAAAGTTCAAAACAGAATGGTTGTATGGGTATTTAAGGTACTGTTTCTGCTGAATGTTTATTGCTTCCATACCATTGTAAAGTTAAAAAATTCTAAATTGAACCATCCTGAGTTATGAATTATATCTGTGCTTTTCCAAGACAGACACATAAAGAATTACAAGTGTATACAAACTAAATTCCATGTCTACTACCTTAAATATTCACACAATCCTACTGATAGAACACACAAAATAAATTTAAAAACATTACTATATTACTGTACCAGTTTAGACAGATAATCAGCTATGTGCAAATTAGAATCACATCCAAGAATACAGTTGGTAATCAATCAGATTTACAACTCAAGAACCAACATGCTCAACCATCTTAATTAAAATTTAAGAGATGAACCTTAAGAAAGTGACCAGGAAACTCAAGAGTTGCAGGTTTGGGTGAGAAACAATTGAAAGCTACATACCTCTGTTGATAAACATGATAAAAATTCTTGTGCAGTAACTGATGTTTTTGAACTTCAAAATATAAACTATCAAAGAATAGCTCAGAGATTTTTAGTCATCTGGATAGAAATAATTTGGCCATGCATGAATGAGACAGATATTAGAACAGTTGTCACTGGTCAAAAGCAAAATCAGGATTTATAAGAGAAAAAGAAGATAAATAACTACAGAATCAAAAACATTGGATCCGTGCAAATATTATAGGGATATTGATCAGCTAGCAGCAAAGTGGTCAGTCTGGAAATTTTAACTTTAAGCACTGTGATGAGAGTCAACAAAGAAAGTCATTTCAATTGTCTATGAATATTACATAATATATTAAGAGATAACTGTGACACTCATGTGACTACTCTCTATTTGAATCTTTTCAGCTTTCTGATTAGCAATCAACATCTCAATTTTCATGAATACTGGCCTGTCCAGAATTTCTTACAACCAACACATGAATACACCTTGAGAATATTGGAGTAAAATCATATCAAGTGGTAGCTTCCCCTCTCCCTTTACACCTCAAGTATTATAGTGATGGATTTCTTCTCAATGCTAATTCTACACTATGTTTCAGTTTCATTCTTTGTACCATATAACACCTACTTTATTTAAAATGGATACTATTGATCTATACATACCACCTCTTTATGTGGGCCACTATAATATTTGCAATCATCTGGACTTTCATCATTTGACTTTTAGCAATTGACTTTGCTCAATGTTTGTGTCCCCTGAAAATTCATATGTTGAAATTCTAACCCCTAAGGCAATGGTATTAGAAGGGGGGGTCTTCGGGTGGTGATGAAGTCATGAGAGTTGAGCCTCATAAATGGGATTGGTGTCCTTATAAAAGAAAGCTGAGAGAGTTCTCTTGCCCCTTCCACCATGTGCAGACACAGCAAGAAAGCACCATCCATGAACCAGAAATTGGGTCCTCACAGACATCAAATCTACATGTCTGGATCTTGGAATTCCAGCCTCCAGAACTGTGATAAATAAATGGTTGTTGTTTATAAGCAACCCAGTCTATGGTATTTTGTCATAACATCCTGAAAGGATTAAAAAAGAATTACTCCCTTTTTCTCCAACGTGTCCCTTATAATCTTTTGTAATAATTTCAACCTTCATACTTGTAATTACCTGCTAACCCTGACCACTCAGTTCTTTGAACTTCTCACTTTCAAATGTGATTTTTCTTTTATGCTAGAACTTCTCACTCTTCTTATTACTTCAATTTAGGCATTAGTAATTAACAATACAGACACAATGTTGAAAAAAATCACAAGTTCATGTATCTAAAATTCTAAGCATCACCTCTTATTCTTCCAACTAACTCTACTAACTTTATCAGGGCTTCCAATTCAATGATGTCACCTTTTCACTATTCATCATCTCATAATGATGTCACTTTCCTGTTTACTCAAGTTACTTTCACAATTCAGCCTTATAATAATAATTATTATTATTATTTACAATACACTCCACTCTCTTGCTTTACTTTTCTTCGGTTATGTTTCTCTACCCAAAGCCCATGCCAGTTTAGACACTTCAATCTAATACTAACCATCCTCATTCATGCACCTGAATATAGCCCCATTAACCCAAAACTACATGATTGGCCTCAGCTTAAAGTGATGACCACAAATCTCAGGAGGAATCTCAGTATTTTCCAGTAATCTAACTATATTTTCCTGGTACATTGGTTCTTTTCACTCTGAGCTTATTATTCTAAATGTCCTTTTCTCTCATTAAATGTTTAATAGTGCTTCCTTCTTCCTTACACTTGACTGATGACTTCACTGGAAATGATCAGAAGAGGATTACCTCATTTTTTTCCCTCTAACATTACCAATATACCACTCACTGCACCCAAATGTTCTGCTTTTCGTCCTGTTATAGTGACAGAATTGAACTCCTATCTACAGCTCTCCAAACTCTCCAACTGTAAACTGCATCTCACCACGCCTTGCCTATTTTGAGATTTTGTTCCTAATATTAGTCTCTCTCTCTCTCTCTCTCTAATTCCTCCTCCTTTTTTTCTTCCATTGCATCATCCATTTCTACATCTATCCCAAATCATATTTATTAGCCTACAAGTATGCTTTAACATTAAAAATAATTTGATAACCTGCTGATGCTTTGTCTCCATACACCTGCTGATTAATATTTCTGATTCTCTTTGTAGTTAATCTCAAAGGGAATATATATAAACTATATTGTCAGGATGGCAAGACTGATTATGTGAGAGAGATAGCAGGCCTGGCTAGTAAAGCTGGTCTTGTTGTGTAGCTGAAACTGCACAGGAAATAGCCCTCAGAGAGAATAGGTTGTACTGTTTCTTTCAGATCTTTAAAGGTGTCAGAATCTCAATCAATCTTTCCTAGATTGGAATGGGGTGGGGGGGTGAGAGGACTGCTTCAGAGAAAGCTTGTTTGCATCTGCTGTTAACTTCACTTTATCTTCTCTAAAGATGCAAACCATTGACAAAAGAGCCATACTGTGTTAAGTAGTTAAAGAAGTATATTCTGAGCCAAATACAAGTGACCATGCCCCAGGTATGGTCTCAAAAAGTCCTGAGTACATGTGCTCAAAGTGGTAAGGTTATAGCTTAGCTTGTAATCAGATCCAGGTCTAGGTGCTCTCCCTCAAAGCCAAATTTGAGAAACAAAAGTTGGTGGAAGGCAAGATAGGTTTATTCAAGAAGCCAGCTTCCTGAGAAGATGACAGACTAATGTCTCAAGTATCATCTCAAATTTTGGGCCACTCAGAAAGAGTTTTTAAAGGGAAAATTGGTATGGAAAATGTGCGAGAGTGGGGTAGAGTGTGGGGTCTACATGTCCTTGTTCCAGTGACTGTCTTGAGTAATTGTGCATCCGGGACTCTGATGGGCATCATGTTGGCTGCAGCCGAGGCAATCGTTTGTGAATCCCCTCAGGTGCGAGGGTTCTATAATGGAGGCTCAGGCCTAGTTTGTTCTAAGTTTAACCTCCAGAACTATCATGGCCTGGTTGGCATTACCCTGATTGTGTAGGCTGTAGATTAACTGCCTCCAGGCTTTCTAAGTGGGGGGGAGTTTTGTAGTGAGCCTGCATGTCTGGTTTGCTTTAAGATTAGCCCTTGAAATTTCTGAGAAAGCATAGAATTGAATACACATCCCAATGTAAGGGAATGCCTAGAGGGAAGAGGGGAGGAAAAAAGCTGCTTAAAATACAATTTTAAAGCTAAAGCTAAAGAGGAGTGCTTAGAATACATTTTAAGGCTAAAATTCTTAATTATAGTTTTATACATTTTAGGAAGACAGAAGTTACAGGCCTAAATCAACACATGTAGGAAATACATCATTGGTTCAACCCAGAAAGGCAGGCCACCTTGAAGTGGGTTGGGTGGGGGAGGGGCTTACACGTCATATATGGATTTATAGGTTTTCTGATTGGCAATTGATTGAAAGAGTTAAGCTTTATCTAAAGATTTAAGAAGTCAGTAAAAAGGAATGCTTGAAATAGAATAGAGGATTGTGAAAGCCAAAGTTCTTGTTATGTAGGTGAAATCTCCAAGTAACAGGCTTAAGATAGAATAGATGGTACATGTTGTCTTTTGGCCTGGATCTGGAAAAGACCTAGGGAAGGAAGGGAATTCTCTATAGCTGCAAATTTCCTCCAGAGGGCTTTACAGGACCATTCCAAAACATGCCAAATAAATATATTTCAGGGTAAAATATTTTTCATATGATATTATACCAGAGTCAGGTTGGAACTCAGTGTCATATTTTCACAGAGCTTGTTTTGCCAGTCTTATGATCTCTGTTTTAATATTAACGTTAGTCAGTTGTGTCTAAACTCCAAAAAAGAGAGTGCATGATGAGGCGTGTCCAATCTCCTTCGTAGTCACAGCCTGGAATTCATTTTTTTTAGGTTTTCCTTGACCCAGAGGGTATCCATGCAGCCAGTTGGGGAACTTCAAATTTTATTTTTGATTTACAAAATCTCCTCCACAAAAGACAACTTTGCAGCTATTCTTTAGTTCCAGCCCTTCTGAGCAGCCATCTTGAAATATGTCAAAGAAGCATATTTTGAGGTGAAATATTTTGGTTTTTCTTCTATATATATTTATATAGGAGATATGTAAGAGAAAAAAAGGAAATGGATATGTGTAATATATAACATTATTATATATATATTATATATATAATATTTTTTGTGTCCACTGCTTCATTTCATAATCTGTCCTCAATACATTCCAAATAGTTTTTCCCATACTATTTCACTGAAATCATTCTTATCAAAGCCAATAACCATTCCCATTTTGCTAAATCCTGGTCTCATCTTACTCAACTTCTGAGCAATATTTGGGATACATTTTTTGTTTGTTTGTTTTTTGAGTTGGAGTCTCACTCTGTCACCCAGACTGAAGTGCTGTGGCCGCCGCCTCGACCTGCTGGGCTCCGGCGATCCTTCTGCCTCAGCCTTCCAAGGAGCCGGAACTACAGGCGCGCGCTACCACGCCCGGCTAATTTTTTGATTTATTGTAGAGATGAGGTCTTGCCGAGTTGCCCAGGCGGGTCTCGAACCCGCGGGCTCAGGCAATTCACTCACCTCGGCCTCCCAAAGGCATGGGATTACAGGCTGAGCCACCGAGCCCGGCCTATTTGGGACACATTATAGCAGATCAGGGGAGAAGCTATACTCCAAAGTCTGTCTTGGAGCAAAGTTCAGCTGAGCTACTTGCCAAATTTGCATTTTTATTTACCTACTCTGTACTTGTGGTTAGTTTATTCTTAATAAAATAAAGTTACAATCAGTTTTGTTACACAAATGAATCTTGTGTAAGTTTTCTATTCAAATATGATCATTTGCTATTATAATTATTTTTATTGCCTTCATTAGACATAGTTGATTTGACTCTTTCATAAAAGCTTTCTATTCTTAGCCTTCTCTAAAATTACCCCTGATGAACTGTCAGTTCTACATGTGTATTTAAGTATTAGAATATTCTAATGACACTTCCACTGTTCACCTCAGTTTTTGACCACCCACCTGAGTCCCAGGGTCAAGTGTCCCTGCGCCAACTTAACAAATAGATGAAAAACTAGAGACATAGCCGTGTTAAGTAAAATTCACACAGATGGTAAACAGAATTGGTTGACAAGACAGAGTGAAAGATTTAGAAAGTGGGATATGAATAGAGGACAGAAAGATATGGAGGTTCTGAAAAATGTGGGTTTGTGCAGAGCCTGTTAAGGAATCAGGGTTTTGTCTGGGTGGAACTATGATCATTGAAGAGGTGAAAACAAAAGATTTGGGGTTGCTTTAGTGAGAGCAAGCAGATCGCTTAGGAGTACTTTTTAATAGTCCAGTGAAACATGGCGGTGCTTTGGATGTATGGTCAAAGGTGGCAGCCATGGAGTGGTGAGAATAGTGTGATTTAGAAAGTATGTTGATGGCAACCTAGCAGTAGTGACTGAAGAATTGGACATGTGGTATGAGAAGCTTGTTTTGGTTTGAGTAACTAGATGAATAATTGGGTCACTTCATGTATTAGAGATGTCTGGGAAGAACATGCTCAAGATTTGACTTATTGCATTCAAGATGGGACTATCTGATAGCCAACTGTAGTTGGATAATTCAAAGCCATAAACATAGCAAATAATTGTTTAAAAAATAAATAAAGAATGTAGAGGAAAATTGGGAAGGAAAGGAGGATGGAATGATTAAATTTAAGATATTTGGTGAAGTTTCCTTTTCTCCCATACACTACTCTATCTAAAATCCTTATCTTTTAAGGTAAAGTCCTGTGCTAACATTTTTCTTGACTTACTTCAGTAAGGATAAGTCTCAGTCCCAGAAAAAAATAGAATAATTGTGTCTTTTATACTTTGATTTTTATCCAAGTCTTACCACTATACAGATTTGGTTTACAACCCAGGCTTTGGGCTTAAGGTCAACCTTTAATTCCATTTTAGATGATTTTTTAAAATGATTTTTATTATTATGATTTTCAGAAAGGACAGTAAGGTAAATATGAGTTTGTTCCTCCATCTTTCTCTCTACATCTTCGTCTTTTAAATACTTAGATGTTCCAGTCTTAAAGGGACATTTATAGCCTTTTTGGAATGTGAGTTTTTTTCAGTTCCCATTTCCTTAACTCGGATAGGTATGAATAAGAAAGCACATTTCAAGTTGAATTCTAAAGCTCATCTGTTACCACATATAATAGCATGAAATTAAAATGTTCCCTACCTCTTCTATTTTGAAATATCAAGGTTTAATGAATTATTCTCTACTTCAAGTATTTTACTATCACATTAAGTGCCTCTCCTGCTGGCCATCCTTGCTCTGAGCAGAAATCATGTTTTGCTACTGGCCTTCAAAGTAACATTTTCCCATTTGTAATATCAATGGTTTTACTGTGAAACATTACCAAATCAAACTTTACTGCTCTGTGATTAAAATGACCTTAAGAATAATAACGGTATAAAATATTCAACTCAACTCAAACTGAAACTTGACCATCCTTGAAGTTTCATGCCCGTGGCTTGCAACTGAAATCATTTTTTTGATCTTTTTCTTTTTAACAACTTACTCTTTTTTACCTTCAAGATTATGATGATAGAATTTATATGAATAATTAAAATAATATTGCACAAAACTTCTCAAGAAATTCACAGTACCAGGCACAGTAGCTCAAGCCTGTAATCTCAGCACTTTGGGAGGTGGAAGCAAGAGGATTACCTGAGCTCACAGGTTTGAGATCATTCTGAGCAACATGGCAAGAACTCGTCTCTACAATAAATCAAAAAATCAGCTGGGCATGGTGATGCATGCCTGTGTTTCCAGGTACTTGGAAGACTGAGGCAAAAGGATCAGCTGAGCCCAGCAGGTCGAGGCTGCAGTGGCCTTATACATGCCACTGCACTCCAGCTTGGGCAACAGAGTAAGATTCTAACTCAAAAAAAAAAAAAAAAAAGATATTCACACATAATACTTAAAGCACATCACTCTAACTTATTTCTGAGATGAAATATATGACTTTTTTGAGAATAGAATTTATAAAACCAAATACAAATATAAGCAGAATTCAACTCTGAATAAAATTTATAAGAAGGTATTATGACTTATTAAGGACATACTATGTACAAGTTATTATGCTAAATATTAGAAAAATTATCATTAACCTTCACAGTAGCCAGGAAAGTTGGATAATATCTTCTACCATTTCTAGGGGAATGAGCCACGTGTAGTTTAAATGATTTGCTTAAAAATATAAATGTAGGTGTCTCTCAATCTGCAACTTCTTTACTTGCTAACTACACTAAGCCACCTCTTCTGTATGAAAGTATGACATCTGATGAGAAGTAGTAGCTATAGAGACTCTAATTTATAAAGATACAAAAGCATGCTATTTAGGGAGATGTCTGTGCCATAAATGATGAAAGGTGTTGGCCATAAAATTAGACATAGAACAAGAGACACAAAGTAGCTTGATGTTTTTAAATAGATACAGTTGATCTCTGTTCTTATACATTATTGTTATAATTGTAAAACTCCTTACTTAAAAATAATATAGTTTTCAAATCTCTGATTACTCTTTTTAAAATTTTGTTATGACAGTTATTAAGAAGATGGTCAACATGGATGAAAATGCCAGACTGTATGTGGTACTCACTAATTTTATCCATCTTATTAGTTATTATTCTGTATCTTTAACCAGACATTATAAAAGAGGCTGAGTATATGAAGAAGCACATTCATAAATACATGACCTCATTGATCACTCATTTTGCAATTATTTCAGAGTGAAAACAAATGAACACATGGTTATCGTGTAATAAGTAGTATTAAAAAAGTGGTAGACATGTTATCATAGGAACAGAAAAGGAGGAATATGGGTAGCTTTTGCTTGGTAGTAGGAGTGAACTTTTAATAGAAGAGGTGATTCTTAATGACTAGGATGACTTCAATGCAGAAGGAACATTCCAGGTACTGAGAACATCAATTACAAATTCATAGCTATGTTAGATGATATTGGGCAGACATCCTGGGCTATCTTTTTTATTTTGTTTTAGTGTGAATCCAAAATTCAAGAAAAGGAACAACATGCCATAGTTGAGGGGTTCAGGTGATAATGAGGAAGGAATTTATATGCTAATAATTACAAATTCATTAATGAGTACTTACAAAAAATTTGGCAACTTTCAAAAAGGGCAATATCAGGTTTGGAGAAACAAACTGTGTCATCAAAGTAGAGATATTAGTTGACTATAATTTTCAGTCTAGGCAAGTCACTATGAGGCTTTTAACAAAGTGTGTGGTTAGGGAGAAAAAGAAAATAGGGAATTGGAATAGACCCTTATGAGGCAGGTTTGGTAGATTTACTAATTTTGGCGGTGCAAGATGTTAGGTAAAGACAGGTTTACACAATGATTCCAGTGTTTTCCATCAGGGTGACAAGAAATTAAGTAAAAAAGCTTTTGTGGCAGAATGCTGATTGCTGCAAATGTGTATATTTTGATTTTGAGATGCCCGTCCATGAGCCAGTACAGTAGGCAGATTGTTCATGTGGTTTGGAACAAAGATAGCTGATATTCATGGAACTCATAAGTGTTCACACACCATTGGTTTAAGATGGTTTGGGAAGTCATGGTTGTTGGGTCAGCACCAGGGGAAATATAGAGGAGTAATAGAGAGAGGGTAGAGGATGTGGCCAGCAGTGTAGGTATGAGTCAAAAATGAACAATGAAGGATAGCAAAGTGTAAGAAAAATGAGAAGAATTAGAAGAGCATAAAATTGTGGAAAACAGACTGGTGCAGTGGTTCATGCCTGTAGTCACAGATACTCAGAAGGCTTAGGTGGGAAGATGACTCAAGCCCAGGAGTTCAAGGCTGCCATGAGCTATGACTGCTTTACTGCAGTCCAGGTTGGGTGATAGAGTAATACTTCAACTCTAAACAAAGTAAGCAAAAAAAAAAAAAAAAAAGAAAAGAAAAGAAAAAAGAAAGAAAGAAAAGAAAAGAAAACAGAAAAGAAAATACTGTGAGACCCAACGATAAAGTTTCAGTATGAAAGAAATGGCAAACAATCTGGAGAATACAAATCCTCAACTGGAAACAGTGCTCCCCACCTATCCTGACTTGAATTGCAAACTGAGGAGGAGAAATAATTTTCTCTAAAAATTGTTCACTATGGCATTCTATATTATCTTAAACATTCTTAGAAAGTGATTAACAAATATCTATTAAACAAATGTAAAGTCAAAAGAGACAGGTTTTTCAAAGTCCATTGGGATTGACAAGTGTGAAAACATTTGACAATTATTTATTGAGCACTTACTAATTTCTGGACATTGGTATATTATGATATATATTAGTATATTCAAAGACAAGGAAAGGTCCCACCTTTGAAATTCAGAAAAATAATAAAGTGTAAAAAAATAAATTGTAGCAATTCAGATAAAATATAAACACTGGGGAGACTCAGAGTTGAGATGATATGTCAACAAAATTATATCATAAAAGATGCTAGTGAAAAACTTTTAAAAAATTAAATATAGAAGAACTAAGATAATTAGCAAAAGCAAAAACAAACAAACAAAAAAACCACGGTCCCAGAGCTATGTAAAAGTAAACTAATTTTTAATATTACTCTAAGGTGAAGAGTTCCAAACAATGAGAGATTGATTTAGATAGGTTGTTTTACTGAAATCTCCATCTTATTTCCTCTCAGTATCAAATAATGATTTTTCAGGGTTTCTTATTATGTCTGTACAATATTGCACTTATACATGGGCAATTGCAGTAGAAAACATACTCTTCAAATTTCTATAACACCTTATTTATTTTTGTTAAAACTATAATCCTAAAAGCAACTTTGCTTTAATTAATGTTCCATGCTGGAAAGATTCCCAGGACCCCTCAGCTCTCAAGATGTAAAGTCTCAGGGCTTGCAATTATGAGGATACAAGTAAATGAACAACTCGTCAGAGGGAAATGAAATCCTGGGTGAAGTGAATTGTAATAATAGACTTATTATTTGTTATATTCTGAAACTAGCATATTTAGATTTTGTGGAAAATATGGCAAGATGAATCTGAACTTGTTTCTTCAATAGTTATTACTTAAAGACTCTTAGAAGTCTGTTTTTAAATTAACTGCAGTTTTATTTTTCAGCAGATAAAATAATGTTGGAGATTGTTAAAAAGTCACAATATGTTCAAGCTACACGTCCTGGTAAATTTACATAGTACTTTTGCATTAACTCTGTTATATTTATAAACAAAAGAGGAAAATCATAATAAAGACTTTTTTCAGTGTAGTGAAGCAGGGGTTGGCAAAACACACACGCACACACGCGTTAAATAACTTTGATCTTCAAGAGAAGATATTTAGCTCTTCTGTGGAGAAATTCTAAAGCAGAAAATATCATTTCCACAAAAGTTTTTGTGCTTATTTTTTCTTACATTTTCAGAGAACCTTGAGGACATGTTTGGCAGCTCTTCTTCCTAACTTAAAAAGGTTCTCATCTCTCAGAATGAGGCTATTTAAACTTTAAAGATCCTCAGCAGGTTGCAACTGTTTTGTGCTAAGGGACTTCAAAGTTTATAAAAGGAAGGAATGTGAAAAGGACTTTTGTTAACTTGTATCAACTATATTGAGTTAAGACTTAATGATTCCATTTTGTTTCCTGAACTCAATGTCCTGGGCCGCATAATCCTTTCAACCAACTATAAGGGTCTTCTCAACTTCAAACATTCTTCCTTTCCCTAACTTCTTTCTTCTTGGAGATTCAGAAGGTTGGCTCACGCTTCCTCTCATTTAATAGCTCTCATGATTTATTAATTCTTTTAGATATTAATCTTTTACATTTTCCACATCTTCATCATTCAGTGTATGATAATTTCTTGCCATATGATGTGTTAACTTATCTTAATATATTCTACTGCTTTATTATTATCATAAAAAATAGCCTAACTGAAATTTTCCATGTGCTTCCCTAAATTGAGAATACATATGCTGCCTTTAGTTGTTTTAATTGTTAGGTGATAAAAAGTATTATTTGCTTGCTACAAATAAAGAGTATGGAAATGGGTAAAAGAGATTTTGCCCAAGCATATCTGCAAATATATATCCTCTAAACTGTGGCTACAAATTGTCACACAGCTGGAACATTCAAACATTCAACATTTCAAGCTGTAGAAATGTTATGACATGAAACAAATATAAATAAATAAACAATGATACACACAATAATAAAAAAAATGCTATAGTACACCATGTCAACCATTAACTGTTGTTGTTTATCTTATATATGCTTTTAAAAAAGAATTGTAAAAAGAATTGAAATTGTTCACAAAATTATTCTAAGTAAATAAATTGAACAAAAGTTACTTTTGTTAGATGTTAGGACGCCAAGATGTATGCATCAATTCTGGCCTTTTTCAATGAGTACACTCTGTAGCATGGGTAGAAAAATGTTTTGGTTTTCTGCTCAACCTATGCGGGAAAGCTGATAGTCTTACCTATGTTTCTGCACATTTGCACTAACTTTGTTATATTTATAAACAAAAGAAGAAAATCATAATAAAATCTGTTTTCAGTGTAGTGAAGCAGAGGTTGGCAAAAACACACACACGCACACACGCATTAAACAACTTTGATCCTCAAGAGAAGATATTTGGATATCTAGTTACTTTCACAAAAAAATTATTATTCAAATAACTTGTTACTAGATTCCTAATGGTGTTAGTATTAGTTTCCCCTCTGTGACCATCTTTTTTTTCTAAATAGATTCGTCCAGTGCTGATAACTTTTCTGTACATTTTGCAAAGTTAAAAATTTGTGTGTGTGTGTGTATGTGTGTGTGTGTGTGTGTGTGTGTGTATGTGAGAGAGAGAGATAGAGAGGGAGAAAGAGAGAGAGAGAGAGACTGAATGAGAGAGGGAGCATGTGAGTGAGAAATGACAAAGCAAAAGCAGTTAAAATTTTATGAAGACGTTTTATTGCTGAGGACATTTGTGCAGAATCTTTTTCTTTGAATCAAATTAGCTAAAGGATCCAAAATATATAGTTTAACTACTGAGTGTTCTTGTGTAAAAATAAGGTTAAAGTACTTGCATTTATTTTTTTTTAATTTAAATGAATTTAAAACATACTTGAAGACTAATAAATTAAATAAAATCATGTTTTTAATTGACACAATAAACTGATAAGAAAGTGTTCCGTCTCATTTCAAACACAAATATACACTGGAAAAATATAATATATAAAGCTAATCTACTCAGAAGCAAGAAAGGAAAATCTGTAGTTATTTAGTAACTGAATATGTTAAGTCAAATTTATAAGAGTTAGCTGCAGGCAACAGACTCATGTGAGAAATATATAGGCATTAACAGGTGGAAGTTGCAATCCTCACCTCATAGAAAAGAAATTCAAGCAACATTGTCTATTAGCATGCAGATTTACCTTTTCTTATTGTAATTTTGCACAAGCCTAGAGTTATGAGGAGCTACTTTATAACTGAACAGTCACAGAAGAAGGGAGAAAAAACTTTTTTTCAAGGTATTGGATAGCTACCAAAATGATGAAGATTTGAGAGATTCATAGGGCTCAACTCAGCTTCTGACATGACTATAATTTTCATGGTATTAATGGTTCAGTGGTGGCAGTTAGGGCAAGCATTGGCTGAGAGTTTGAGTAATTTCAGCAAGGGCTTTGGTATTTACCTTGTAGCTAAAAGACAAAAATAGAACATGAGAATCTGCCTTCTAACAGAAATTTGGTGAACATCTCAAGCTTTCTTTTGAAATTCTGACAGGTTATGTTACAGGAGTAGAGATGAAATAGAAATAGATAAATAGATGAGTCTTATCAATGAATAAAACCAGCTTTAAATATGTCTACAGGTAAATTTGATTGAGTAAAAATAGATTCTCTTACAAAGAAAGTAACAGCATTTCAAGTCAAATCTTATTTCTCAAAATTATTTTCAACAATGTCAGCATTTAATCATAATGTAATAACTATAAGAGAAAACAACAGCACAAGGCTGAAGATGAAGATAGACATAAACATATAATACAAACAAAACTACAACAGAAACATAGATCATGCTTATCAAGACAGAAGTTTTACATACCTGTAAATAACATGTTCAAGAAATCAGATGGTAAATATTATCAGCATAGTACTGGAAACTATAAAATACTGGGTAGAAATTCTAGAATTAAAAATAAAACTGGGATGCTCAGCAAGATGATGACTAGACAAGTCAAAATGTGAAGATCTCCACAAAGGGTGGCTGCTGTAGCCAGTCCCACGCAGCAAACTGCCTCCATCGCACTACAGCCTCTGCAGAGGATTGCAGCTGTGGTGGTTACTGGGTGCTGAACAGTTGCTGTCGTTGCGGCTCTCGGCTCCTCCGGTTCCAGAGAATTCCCAGCTCCCTCCTCCACTCCAAGCAGCCCACGGCACTCCAAGCTGCAGCTGCTGATTCCCAGTGCCTGATGCCAGATACACACCATTGTTGCCCATCATAGCTGGTCAACTAGAATAGCAGTAGATTTATATACAGAAACACTTCAGGCTAGGAGAGCTTGGAGCCCAATCTTCAAAGTTCTAAAAGATAAAAAATTTCAACCAAGAATAACCTACCAAGCCAAGCTGAGTTTCATCAGTGAGGGAAAATTAAAATCTTTCCCAGATATACAATCCCTAAGAACTTATGCTACCACCAGACCACCTCTACAAGAAACACTAAGAAAGTATTAAACACAGAAGAAAAGGAAAAAAGCACAACAACGTTCTTCACAAGAGTACAGGAAAAAGATTAAAAACACACATGAACCAACCCCCCAAAAAAGAAAGACAACAAACAAACAGGAACAACAACTCTATAAGAACCTCATGATAGGGATCAACGCTCACACTTCAATAATTAGCCTGAATGTGAATGGAATAAATGCACGACTGAAATGACATAGAATGGCAAAATGGATAAAATATCACCAGGCAACAATATATTGCCTCCAAGAGACTCCTCTTCCTAGAAAGGACACTCACAGACTCAAAGTAAGAGGATGAGAAGCAAAATTTCAGGCAAATGGAAGAGAAAAGAAAGGAGGAATAGTGATCTTAATCTCAGACAAAATACCCTTTAAGCTATCAAAAATTAAAAAACATACAGAAGGCCACTACATAATGATAAAAGGTTCAATCCATCAATAAGAAATATTCATCCTAATCATATATGCACCCAACAAAGGAGTACCAACTTTCATAAAGCAGCTTCTAGGTAAACTCAAAAAAGATATTGACTCTAACACTGTCATAGCTGGGGACTTTAATACCCCACTCACAACCCTAGACAGATCATCAGGACAAAAAATAAGCAATGAGATCCGGAACTTCAATGTGACTCTTGACCAAATGGACTTAATTGATACCTACAGAACACTCCACCCAACGACCACAGAATATACATTCTACTCATCACTTCATGGAATGTACTCTAAGATTGACCACATCCTTGGCCACAAATCAAGTATAAACAAATTTCAAAAGATTGAAATTTTGCCATGCACCTTCTAGGACCACAATGGAATAAAAATAAACATTAACACCAACAAGGTTCCCCCCAAACCCACAAAGATATGGACACTAAACAGCATGATGCTAAACAATCCTGGGTCAATGATGAAATCAAAACAGAGATTAAAAGATACCTGGAAACAAGTGAAAATGAAGAAAGATCTTACCAAAATCTCTGGGATGCCATGAAAGCTGTACTAAGAGGGGAATTCATAGCTCTACAAACGCACATGAAGAAAATGGTAGGATCACAAATTAACAGCCTAACAAGTGACCCAAGGAAGCTAGAAAAGCAAGAACACCAAAACCCTAGCTCCAGCAGAAGAATCCAGATCACCAAAATAAAAGCCCAAATCTGGGACATAGAAGACAAAAAGATAATGCAAAAAAATCAATGAAACAAAAAGCTGGTTCTTTGAAAGGATAAACAAGATCAATGGTCCCTTAGCTAGACTGACCAAGAAAAAGAGAGTAAAAGCCCAAATAAACCCAATCAGAAACACAAAGGATGAAGTCACATCTGACCCTGAAGAAATACAAAAGATTATTAGAGACTACTATGTACACTTGTGTGGAAACAAACTTGAAAACCTTAAGGAAATGGAGGACTTTCTGACATCACACAACCTGCCTAGGTTGAAAAAAGAAGAAATCGAAACACTAAATATACCAACAACAATCAAGGAAATTGACTATGTCATAAGAAAACTACCTACAAAAAAAGTCCTGGACCAGATGGCTTTCCAGCAGAATTCTATAAGACATTTAAGGAGGAACTGATACCAAACCTACTGAAAGTATTCCAGGCGACTGAGAAAGATGGAACTCTCCCTAAATCATTTTATGGAGCTAACATCACATTGATACCTAAGCCAGGTAAAGACCCAACAAAGAAAGAGAACTACAGGCCAATATCTTTGATGAATATAGATGCTAAAATTCTCAACAATATCCTAGCAAACCGGATTCAACAACACATCTCAAAAATCATCCATCATGACCAAGTAGGCTTCATTCCCGGGATGCAAATCTGGTTCAATATTTGTAAGACCATAAATGTAATTAAATACATCAAAGACATCAAATTAAAAAACACATGATTATATAATTAGATGCAGAAAAAGTTTTTGACAAAATCCAGCATCCCTACTTGATAAAAACCCTCGAACATCTAGGCATACGTGGAACATATCTCAAAATAGTAAAAGCCATCTATGAGAAACACACAGTCAGCATACTCCCAAATAGACAAAAATTGGAACCATTGCCCCTGAAAACTGGAACAAGACAAGGATGCCCACTCTCATCCCTCCTTTTCAATATAGTATTGGAAGTCCTGGCTAGAGCAATCAGAAAAGAGAAGGCAATCAGGAGTATCCAAATAGGAAAAGAAGAAGTCAAGTTATCTCTCTTTGCAGACAACATGATAGTATACCTTGAAAACCCAAGAGAATCTGTCAAAAACCTCCTTACACTGATAAAGGACTTTGGCAAACTCTCAGGGTATAAAATGAATGTGCAAAAGACAATCGCATTTCTTGACACTAATAATAAGCAAACAGAAATCAAAATAAAAAGCACAATCCCATTCACAATAGCCACAAAAAAAAAAAGAAGAAAAATCTTGGCATCTCCCTAACCAGAGACGTGACAGACTTTTACAATGAAAACTACAAAACACTGCTCAAAGAAATCAAAGATGACACAAATAAATGGAAAAATATCGCATGCTCATGGATTGGAAGAATCAACATTATGAAGATGTCTATCCTACCAAAGGCAATCTACAGATTCAATGCAATACCCATCAAATTGCCAGCAACATTCTTCTCAGACCTAGAAAAAACAACACAGGAATTCATATGGAAACACAAATGACCAAGAATAGCCAGAACGATCCTCAGCAAAAAAAAAAACAAAGCAGGTGGTATCACATTGCCAGACTTCAAACTCTACTATAGAGCTACAATAATCAAAACAGCTTGGTATTGGTACAGGAACAGGCATATAGACCAACGGAATAGAATCGAGATTCCAGAAGCAAAACCTCAATTTCTCAACCAACTCATCTTTGACAAAACCTCCACCACCCACCACTGGGGAGAAGAGAATCTAGTCAATAAATCATGCTAGGAAAACTGGTTGACCACATGCAGAAAACTCAAACAGGACCCTTATCTATCCCCATACACAAAAATTGACTCTAAATGGATCAAAGACCTAAATGTAAAACCTCAAACCATAAGAACTTCAGAAAATACAGGACACACCCTTATGGAAGTTGGAACTAGCATCCAATTCCTGAGCAAAACCCGAAATGCACAGGCCATAAGAGATAAGATAGACAAGTGGGACCTCATTAAACTGGCAAGCTTCTGCAAAGCCAAAGAAACCATCAAGAGAGCAGGGAGACAGCCCACAGACAAAGAAAAAGTATTTGCCAACTCCATGACTAACAAAGGCCTAACATCAAAGATCTATGAGGAACTCAAACGTGCTGAAAAGAAAAAAACAAACAGCCCCATTATAAAGTGAACAAAAGATACGAATAGACACTTCACAAAAGAAGTCATAGGAGCAGTCAGCAGATACATGAAAAAATGTTCAGCCTTACTAGTCATCAAGGAGATGCAAATTAAAACTACACTGAGATGCCACCTAACTCCAGTCAGAATGGCCATCATCAATAACTCAAAAAATAACAGATGCTGGAGAGGATGTGGTGAAAAGGGAACACTTCTACCCTGTTGGTGAGAGTGTAAACTAGTACAACCTCTGTGAAAATCAGTGTGGCAATTTCTAAAAGATCTAAAAATCGACCTTCCATATGACCCCGCAATCCCCCTACTGGGAATATACCCTGAAGAACTCATATCACTGCACTAAAAAGATACCTGCACACATATGTTTATCGCAACATTGTTCACAATAGCAAGATCATGGAACAAACCATGCTGTCCATCAACATTGTTAAGATGTCCATCTTACCTAAGGCAATCTGCAGATTTAACGCAAGACCCATCAAATTACCAGCAACATTCTTCTCAGATCTAGAAAAAATAATACGGGAATTCATATGCAAACACAAATGAACAAGAATAGCCAGAACAATCTCAGAAAAAAGAAAAAAAAAAAAAGCAGGAGGTATCACACTTCCAGACTTTAAACTTTATTATAAGGCCGCAATAATCAAAACAGCCTGGTATTGGTACAAGAACAGGCATATAGACCAATGGAATAGAATTGAGATTCCAGAAGCAAAATCTCAATTTCTCAACCAACTCATCTTCGACAAAGCCTCCACCACCCACCACTGGGGAGAGGAGAACCTATTCAATAAATTGGATTAAAAAATGTGGTACAGGCTGGGCTTGGTGGCTCAGCCTATCATCCCAGTGCTTTGGGAGGCTGAGGTGAGTGGATTGCCTGAGCCCTCGGGTTCGAGACCCACCTCGGCAACTTGGCGAGACCTCATCTCCACAATAAATCAAAAATTAGCCGGGCGTGGTAGCGTGTGCCTGTAGTTTCAGCTACTTGGAAGGCTGAGGTGGAAGGATTGCCAGAGCCCAGCAGGTCGAGGCTACGATGGCCGGGAGCATGCCAGTGCACTCCAGTCTGGGCGACGGAGTGAGACTCAAACTCAAAAAAAAAAAGGGGGGGGGTACATATACACAATGGAATATTATGCAGCCATACAAAAGAATAAAATCATGAATTTGTAGCAACCTGGTTGGAATTAGAGTTTATAGTACTGAGTGATCTCTCACAGAAGCAAAG